>JALIGW010000003.1:157755164-157927664 GCA_023053685.1 Diadophis punctatus similis
TTAATTGGGGGTGCACAGTTAAAAATCCCCTCTTCGTCACAATCCTATTTTCTTTCATCATGTCCTCATTTTGTAGGGCCTTTTCTTAGGGGATTTTAATTCTAGCCATAGGTCTAAATCAGTGGTTCCCAACCTGTGGTACGTATACCACTAGTGGTACGTGAGGGCCTTCCAGGTGGTACGCGAACACGTTAGTTATTTTTTACTTCACAAAAATGTTTACTGCCTAACACAAGATAATCTGGCAACGATTTGCAACTGTTGCCACACGCCACCCACCTGGTCCCAGCGGCCCGAGAATCCAGTTGCTGGATGCGCGGGGCCAAAAAAGGAACGGTACAATTATGGAAATAAAGTGATATCTGATCGAATTTAGTTTCTCTGGAACCAGGTGGTACGCGGCGACTGTACGGGACCTCCAAGTGGTACTCGATCACAAAAAGGTTGGGAACCACTGGTCTAAATAGAAGCCTGCACTGATTGTTTATTGATTAACTCCCTAATAATCAAGCTACTACTTTTATTTTTTTAAATCTCCCCTATTAATTTCCCCCCCAAAAAAACAGCAAATTCAAGTCTCGGTATGAGAATTTCCTGCAAAGTGATATTTGATTGCTTTATCATTTTTGTAGAGTTCGAATAGTATCCTATGCAGCTGAGCAAATCTAAAAATGTCCTCTTGACATTTACACTTACAGAAATGTTGAAGATGGAAGCGCATTGTACAAACTAAAGTAATTACTGCATTGCACGGACAGCCAAACTCATATGCCTTGACCAGTAAAATAAAAATGATAAAATAGAATTATAACCCCAAATATTTGTAAACATATTATAAATATACTCTCATGACAAATGATATTAATTCTTTAAAAGTGCTGAAGAGAAAGAGTGATAATGTGGAGGACTAAATGATCTTCTAAGTAATGGTGGGCATTTCCCCCCCCTCCCATAAAACCATCCTAGAGATGAAAATATGTAGTATAGATTTGCTGCCCTCTTCTAGTTATCACTTCAGTCACTTTTTACCCAAGGTGGGACATTCCAGAGATGTTGGAGGATTCCCAGGTAACAATATTAGTTAATCAATACTGGAAATCCTGGGGATCAGTAGTTTGGGATACATGTGACTCTATAATAAATGTTCTATACAGGAATGAGAAGATTTGTAGACTTAGAAATGTCAGACACTTTTGTTTTAGAATCCAGTGTTTTCTTAACTCTCCAAATCGTCATTTTATAGAGAGGGCAAAACAGACATCCTTTATTTCATGCTCAAGTATCTATAAGGCTGTGTCATTGCAGACACAAGGTTCCATACAGGGCACAATACATCTGTGTCCAAATATACTGTATCTGTGTATTTACTACTCACAGGTGGAGTTACTTTTGTGAACGTACTTAAACCCCACTGACTTTTCTCCATATCTCCTTTCCTGCTTTCCTTTCCACTGGGGCTTCTAGAATATCCACTAGAGAAGTCACAATTAAATTCATCCTAGAAGTAAACACTTTGATTTACCTATTTCTGAAATGGATAACTGATTTAGATGTCTGGGAATATAATATTCAAATGAAAATAATGCTCTTAGGACTAGGCAGAGAGAATTTGTTTCAACAAGTACCAGTAGTACCAAGGACCAATTCATTACACTTGGAGCAATCTGTGTCCATCAGGTTGAAACTTTGCAATGAATTGCAGTCTTGGTGCTGAGAGATCACAAAGGTAGGCTCTTGCATGATAATTGACAACTGTCTTCTCCAAATACTATTCTTAGAAGTCCATCTGCAGGTTTCTATTAAGAGAAATGAGCCCAAAGACTCAGTTCTAGAGACACACTTGCAGGAATCAACATGCAGATATTATTCTGATATTTATATAAAATATTGGGTGATTCATATGTAAGAAAGTTATTGTCTGAGATTCATAGTTAAATTAACCTACATAACCTCATGTATCCTGTAGATCAGGGGTCCCCAAACTTGGCAAGTTTAAGACTTGTGAACTTCAGCTCCCAGAATTCTCCAGACAGCTGGCTGGAGAATTCTGGGAGTTGAAGTCCACAAGTCTTTAAGTTGCCAAGTTTGAAGACCTCTGCTGTAGAGTTTAGGAGATTAATTTGATACCAGAAAGACCTAATGTTTATTCTGCCCTCAGCCATGGAAGCTCACTCAGAGGCTTTGGGCTGGTCGCTCTCTCTCAGCCCAAGTTAGTTCACAGAGTTGTCTTGGTAATGGATACATAAATAAATAAATCCAGTCCTTGTAGGAACAGCTTAAGCTTTGAGTGCAAAAGGTATCGCTTCAGTCCCCGCATCTCCAGTGTACCTAGAGCTAACATGGTTGAGATTTTCTGTCATATGCTTTTCACATGGCTAAAAGTTCATAATTGTTTTGTCAATTGTGCAACAGAATTGCTTCTAAATTTTACCTTAAGGGTCAATGTGTGAAAAAAGAATTTCATGTTTCATGGCAGAGGACCTAGCAATAGGAAACAAAAGAAGACATAAAAAGGGAAGCTACTGAAAAAACGATGAGATTTTTTTTTACTTAAGAATTCCAATTTTCAGTTTAATGAATAGTCATATAAGAATTTTTCTGTCTATTCATATTATAATTTTTCCTATTATGAGGTAACAAAATTTGGGAAGGAAGGAAGGAAGGAAGGAAGGTTTGTTTTGGCAGAACTATCCAATTTCTATTTCTGTCTCTCTTCCTCTCCCAAGAATGGAAGGAAATGTAAGAGTCACTACCAGAAGTACAGACTGCATAATACTGCAATCCTAACTATGGTAATTAGGTGATCTTCCTATGAATATCAATAGGATTTGTTTCTAAAAGTTTAGAATCATAACCTTACGCAAATTCTATGCACGTCAGGAGGAATGAACCAATGAATAAAATAGGAATGATGTATGCTTGAGTACAATGAATAATACAGGTTTTAAGCTCTTCGTGTATCCACAATCATCTTGGGGGGGCATTTTGTTCCTTGTTCTAGTAAAGTAGCTTAAAAATGAGCCTTTAGGGGGGAAACAGTAATATATAATACAAGATAAGAATCTCCTGTAATATTTCTCTTTACGACCACATTGCTTAGCGACAGAGTTGCCAGTTTCAATTGCAGTTGGTAAATGAGGACTACCTGTGATCCCTTTGAACTCACTGATTCTTACATCGGAGTAAACTTGCATAGCATTGCACTCTAAGCAGGGTAATTGATCTGCAGGAACTAGCCATTGGTGTTAAAGATGGACAAAGCAATTTGTTGAGAAACCTATGTTCTCTGTTATAAAATAGAAATTTAAAATAATTCTATTACAGCAAAATACCGGCATCGGTACATTCATAATGGATCTTATCCACCTCTCTCTCTGCTCTCACTTCCAGGCAAATAATGTTAGAGAAACTATGGCAGTATTTTTCTTCTAGGTGTAATAATCTGTCAGTATCAAATTCTCTGAGTCAGTAGGGAGCATATAGTGTTGATTTACTGAAATTCTTGGATTATGTCTGCTTGGTGGTGAGTGTAGATTTAAGAGTAGAGAGGTAAGGGGTCTCCAAAAGGTGAAGAAATAACACAAAATGAAACTTACAAAGGAAAGAAATAGGTTGACAGCTAAGATGCAATGCAGTAACTCTGGTATCTTGAAGAAAAACCCTGGCATACAGGCCTCCAAATATTACATCCCATACATTTTACTGTTCAATTATATCCCTAAACTGAATAGCATTGTTAATACTTGAATGAAGCAAGACTTTATGTTTGACAAAAAGAAAAGAATAAGAAAACCAGGTACTGTTTTCTCCTGGTACAGAAATAATTTCAATTCTAAGGATATTAAATTAAGCAGCTCAGACTAGACAGTTTTAAAATTACCAGTAGTTTGTTTTCCAGAGATGTAATTTAATAATTACTTATTGAAATCTGTATACAAGTAGTAGTGCAAGAAGAATGTTGAAGCTGGTCTATTTTATGTGAGAGTTTGTTCACATTTTAGGATATGAGGTAAAGCAGCACAGACATTACATCCCTTTTTACATGTAGTTCTCAAGATACAATCGATCACTTAACGGTCGTTTGAAATTATGACAGACCACCCAAAAACTACATATGACCTTGTAGTTTCTAAACTACAAGGCCATATGAAGTTTGAAAGTTACAGCGGCTGCAGTGCCCTCACAATCATTCATCCTGAAAACTGATCACAGGGACACTACCTCACTCCCCCTCCCGCACAATAAATTTAGCAAATGAAGTGGTTAAAAGAGATCAAGATTGGAGGGCAGAAGTGGAAAGTTTAGTTTCAGCACCTAAGTTGTTGGGCGGGGGAGGATAAATTTCAACAAGTCTGTCCCTCTGAGCTTTTTTTGTTTCTTGAAGAATTGTGGGTTTCTAGGGGAGGGAAGAGGTTAAGCAAGGGAAAGCTTTTGGGAAGCTTGTCCTGAAGCTGCCAACTTTGTATGCTTACTCAAAGCCTAACAAAAGTAAGGAGGGTTTGCAGTCTCCCAATGGTCACTTGACCAAGTCCAGCCCGCAAGCATGGCTTCATCAGCCAAGCATGGAGGATTGTTTGGGAGCTTCTCTGGCATTGGAACATGGTGCTAATCTAGTTGGCGAGATTGTTCATGGATAATTGAACTACCGTATTTTTCGGAGTATAAGACGCACCTAGATTTTAGAGGAGGAAAACAAGGAAAAAAGTATTCCGAACCAAATGATGCAGTAATATATTATTTAATAAAATACCAGTGTAGCAGAATACTTTTTACAACCATGTATACTTTTTATATCCATTTATACTTTTTACAACGATGTACACTTTTTACAACCATGTACACTTTTTACAACCATGTACACTTTTTACAAACTTCAAACTTGACAGCTTTAAGACTAGTGGACTTCAACTCCCAGAATTCCTCCTCCAGTCATGCTAGCTCAGGAATGGGAGTTGAAGTCCACAAGTCTTAAACTTGCCAAGTTTGAAGATCCTTGCACCCCTAATCCAGGGGTCTTCAAACTTGACAGCTTTAAGACTAGTGGACTTCAACTCCCAGAATTCCTCCTCCAGTCATGCTAGATATGGTAATTAGAAGGCAAAAACGCCCCAATTTTTGCAAAAAACGGCCCATTTTTCGCTCATTTTTTTTGCAAAAACAGGCCATGCAGAGGATCTGGGAAGCCTGCAGTGGACTCCTAGGGGCTGGGGGAAGGAAAAAACGCCCCAATTTTTGCAAAAAATGGCCCGTTTTTTGCTCATTTTTTTGCAAAAACAAGGCATGCAAAGGATCTGGGAAGCCTGCAGAGCACTCCTAGGAGGTGGGGGAAGGCAACCCCCCCATTTTTGCAAAAAAACGGCCCCTTTTTTGCAAAAATTGGATGTGGGGGCAGGGCTTCAGGCGGCTAAAAATTGCTGTATTCGGTGTATAAGACGCACCGACATTTCCACCCTCTTTTTGGGGGCAAAAAGGTGCATCTTATACTCCGAAAAATATGGTACTTATGGATTATGAAATAGATCCAAATTTGTGGGTTCAGCATACTATGCTGGATTTGTGTAACATATTGAAATGCAAATTACAGAACTTTGGAAATAGTTAGTACTGAATGTCTACTTGTTATATGAATGTCTACTTGGTATAAGAAGTAGACGTTCAGTCCTGGCCAACTGGCCTTTGATAGTTTTATTAATGATATTGATGGAGATGTGAAAGGAACACTGATCAAAGTTGAAGATAACAAATAGAATAGTTAACACTCTAGAAGGCAGAAATAACATTAGAAATTAGGTTAAAAAAATAGAATGCATCTATTGAAGTTTTTAAGAGTTTCATTTCTTGAAGCCCATCTTGAAACTTTGTCCAATTTTATACCCCATATTTTAAGAAAAATTGAGACAAACTGCACCAGGTTCATAGAAAGGAATTGAGAAGATGATCAAAGGACAAGAAACAAAATCTGTGAAGAGAGAATGAATGAAAATGCTAAACATGTTTATCCTTGAAAAGAAACAGAGGGAAGAGTAGAAAGACACTATTCAAATAAAACCATGCAAAAGAAGATCAAGACCTGTTTCCCATCATCCCAGAGTGCAGGTTATAAAATAATAGATTGAAATTATTGGATTTAAACATGAAGGCAGATTCTGCTTTAATATTAAACTTTTTAACAGTAAGATCGCTAAAAAGTCAGACTCCTAACCACAGAAGCTGTTAATCTCCCTCTAACAATGTACTCAAGAAGATAGATGTTAATTTGTTGGGATTGTTTAATAGTCACCTCAATCTTCCAGAATGGGTGGCCATAATAAATTTAAATAATAAGTAGTTTTGATGCTTCCACTGAACCACATGTTGTTCCTTTCCAACTTTCTAACTCCACTGTAGCCTAGTGTGTTCTGTAATCCAGCCAATGACTGGATTTCAGCTTGTACACTCAGTTCTGTTTCACTCTATATAAAAATACATAAAACCATCAATTTGTAATTGATAGAACTTCTGGTCTTTTAAGCCCTCTCTTGCTATCCAGCGAAGAATGGTGGTCACTCATGTTTTTTGCTCTCAGAGCAGGCCTGCAAAAAAGGTAGCATTTTCTGTCATGCATGACTAATGGACTAGATTCATATGTTGGGTCATAACAGGTCCAAGTTAAAAAAAACCATTTGTTTTCTGCTTAATTTGATTGTCTCTTTTAGGAGCCGAGGTGGCGCAGTGGTTAAAAGCAGCACTGCAACCTTCAGCTGATTGCTAGTTCAGCAGTTCAGCTGTTCAAATCTCACCAGGCTCAAGGTTGACTCAGCCTTCCATCCTTCCGAGGTGGGTAAAATGAGGACCCAGATTGTTGGGGGCAATATGCTGAACTCTGTAAACCGCTTAGAGAGGGCTGTAAAGCACTATGAAGCGGTATATAAGTCTAAGTGCTATTGCTATTGCTATATTCTTCTATGCTATTAAATATATACTTATCAAAAAGTCATTCAGATATGAGGATTGTTTCAGAGTTTTGCTGCATCATCTGGTTCATTCCTGCACCATCCATTTTAATATCAAGCGATTATAAAAATATGTAGAACAAGCTACTTCAAAACTAAAATAAAGTATGGTCTTGTTCCACTTGAGAGCTGCTGTTTTGTGTTTGTTTTTGCGTTAATTTGATGGTGGTTGCATGATCAAAATGAAATGTAAATTGTCTTGAAAATAATTGGTTAAATCAAGTGTAAATCTTCAGAATAAACATGGAAGTACAGAGACATAATGAAACAGAAGGAACATATTTGGGTTTTCTTATGATGGCTTATTAGATTCTGGCTATGGTAGCCTAGTCATATATTCACTGCAAATGCCATCTTTCCTATCCATCCCTAAGGACCAAAACAGCAAGCTCTCTCCTGACCTCCTTTATGAACCATAAGAGATAGATAAATTCATCATTTTAGTACTGCAGATCGGAGAGACATTTTTTGAGAGAGGGCTGGGCCAGAAGTGTTTATTCCTGTCTAGGATTTCTTTATTTTGTTAACAAATTTTATATTGCTTCCTAACTAATAACCTTAAGGCAGTGTATCAGGAACAATAGGAGTGCCATAGAGTCAGACAAAAATAAGGAATAGGTGTAGCACTGGATTTGAACTATGTGGATTCAAATCTATATCTTAATTTAAGTTACCTTACAAAGGTTTTGTTCAGATAGGTGAAAAACAAAAGATCATACCATGTGAACCAGGGTAAAGTCTTTTAAAAAAAAGGTGCTGAGGTGGCGCAGCAGTTAGAGTGCAGTACTGCAGGCCACTTTAGCTGACTGTGATCAGCAGTTCAGCTGTTCAAATCTCACCGGTTCAAGGTTGACTCAGCCTTCCATCCTTCCGAGGTAGGTAAAATGAGGACCCAGAATGTTGGGGGCAATATAAATATACATTGCTTAATGGTGTAAACCGCTTAGAGAGTGCTTGCACTATGAGGCGGTATATAAGCCTCATAGATAGATAGATAGATAGATAGATAGATAGATAGATAGATAGATAGATAGATAGATAGATAGATAGATAGATAGATAGATAGATAGATAGATAGATAGATAATAAATAAATACAAGAAACAAATTATTGTATTACTGACAGCAATGTGAAGGAATGTAAAACATGGCAGCTGACTTTTAACCCCCACAAAATGGTAACTGGAACAAAGATGGCACAAAAGTCAACTTAACGCAAGGATCCAAAAATGGAACAGTGGTATTAGTATGGGTTTGGGCTGATTCTGTATTTAATATTAATATTTAAACCATTGGCATCAATTAGAATTAAACCATGACCAATTTAAGTTCATTTATTTCTGTATTCTACTTATGTGCAACTAAATATGGGAAAAAATCCTACTGTCAATGATTAAGGAGGGTAGTTCATAATCAGTATGTGATACTTATGATTGCTTCCCCCTCCCCCTCCCTTTTCCTTTACTTCCAGGAATAGAAAATATATGCTTCTCTTTTGTACAAAGTAATTACAGTGTGAACAATTTGGTGGGAACCATTCCTTGATGAGGCATTTTTCCTGAACATGCATAGACAAAGGAAATGATTTCCTTACCAAGAGAAATCACTTCAAAGCTCCTTGGGCCAAGCCCTAGACCAGCTCAGGTTTCCGTTGTGTTCAGATCAGTCCAAGCAACAACTCTCACAAAGAATGAAATTCCTGGTGCCTGGTTTCAATTTAAACCTCTGTAGAAACCACAGTGAAAGGGATTCACAACCTGACCACTTCTGCCTCTGAAATCAATTCTGCCCCCACCCCCCACTTTTTCTGGAAGGGTAGGGAAGTGAAATTGTCATTATGCTTCTTTGAGTCTGCAGTGTCCTTGAAGCTTGGAAACTACTTCAGCCAAGATATGTTGATTTGGTAGCTCTTCCTTTCTTAACATTCTTCCCTATTGAAAAAGTGCTTTCTTTGTTATGCTTCTGTATTTGCCTCTCCTAGGGCTGTATTAGAACAGGGGTCACCAACCTTTCGGACCTCAGGGACCACTAAATTCATCATTTTAAATCCCGCGGACCACTAATATGATCTGCCTAATGATCGTGTGGGCGTGGCTAGATGGTCATGTGACTGGGTGGGCGTGGACAACTCGATGTCACTCACATCGAGAGGCGCCTCACCGGCCTCTATTCACCCCTCCCCTCCCAACCACTCCTCGCCTCCCAGCCCAGGCTCCTTAGGGCCCCAACAGGAAGCAGTTGTTGGAGTGAAGCAGCCACCATGAGAAAGAGTTGGCAAAATAGCTGGCTCAATTCATATTGGATCTGTCCGAGAAGGAGGCTCAGCAGAAGCACCTCACTGAGGACTATGAGCATTGGCTTTCCAAGCAGAGGGAAGACCTGCGGGAGTGCAGGTACAGGCGCCTGGAGGCTCAGCGGGCTGAGATGGTCAGCCAGTTCCAGGACATGATGCAGTCCCACTGGAACAAGGTCCTCCAGCTCTTCACCACCAGCGGTGCTTCCCTCCAGCCTTCGCCCAAAGCCCTGCACCAGGAGGCTGAAGCAGACCCCAAGTCGGAATTTCTCCCCCCCTCCGACCCGCACAAAAAGGCCCCAAAGGGGGAGACTCTCTGTAGCAACACAAACGTTCATTGCACGTATTCGGCCCAGGAGCCGTAGTTTGAGGACCCCTGATTTAGTGCAATATAAAAAAATGCAAATAATTTTTCTGTGGACCACCAAAATTTTCTCACGGACCACCAGTGGTCCATGGATCACCAGTTGGTGACCGCTGTATTAGAAGATACAGTGCTTGGAAGAATGACAATAGATGAAGAACTGCTGGGGTTCCAGCATCTCTTTGTTGATGTGGCAACTCATTCCACAATGTCCCTTGGAACATTCCCAGTAACTGTGCATCTCACTGTCAATACATGCTTAATGGCAACAGCTTAGATATAATCTTTGCAGGTAATGCCTCAGACAAATGGACATATGTTTTGACCAGGTTGACAAGTAGAGTATCTCTTGTTTTACTTGGCATATCATTCCTCACTAGAGGCAGGAAAGCTGCTTCTTGTTAAAACAGGTGTTGATACAGGAACCCAGACAGTACACCGCAAATAACTTTATCATTATTCATTAAGTCTGAACTGTGCATTGTTCATATATCCCAATATGTGAAATCAAGCTTTATTTTGACTATACTTGCATAAGTTTGCACTGTTAATATTCAGTTAATCTTGAGTTCCCACCCTTTAGCATTCTCCCCTTTTCTGTTAAGAACAAGACCTTTCTTAAAATTTTCTGTGTTTCCAAATAACATCTTCAGACTTTTTTGTCCAAATAATTGTATTTGTTAAATACAAATGCCAAATAGTTCACGTTTAATAACATGGCTATATAGAATAACAAACTATAATTTTACACTTTTGACAAGACTGCATCAATAAATATTATATTTTTTAAGAAATATTTCACAAAGCAGTACTCCAATAAAGTAAACTTCTGGATGGAATTGTAGTCTTCCTCTGCAACCTGAAGCTATCAAAAAAAAACTTGCTGTGAGCTGTAATGGCAACATCCAGTGATTGACAAAGAAGTAACTATTCTCAATTTACCCAACTGGAAAAAAAACCCCTCCAATTTAAAAAATAGCTTTCTGAGAAAATTAAAATGGCAGCTTCTTGCGGTTTTTCCTTTCCCCTTCTGGAATATAACAGAAATAAAACACTCAATTTTGAGATAGATGAAATGGGAAGTTGGGGAATAGACCATGTCAGTTGAGTACTGACCCACAAATAGATGAATTCCTAGATAAGATTCCAAATCTTTGTGGGAGAAAAGAGTGACCGACTAAGCCAGAGAATAAGAAGAAGAAGCGAGAACCACATGTAATATGTGTCAGCTAAGAAGTAAGCTTTAAAACATCTTTATGCATAATTTATCTTTACAATCTATTTACTATTATATAACTTACTCGTCTGAAAATCTGGAAGCCTTTTCCCTGCGGGTAAAGCTCACTAGATAATCAAACTAACACCTCTGAAACCCACTCCCTACAAAAATATGTTTCAGCTTAAGATGGGCCAAATTTAGAAGAAGCTGCAAGCAGCACCTTTTTGCTTGAGCCTTTCCATCTGTTTAAGCTGTGAATCCTAGGTTCCTAGCTGTCTGTTTAAATTAAAAGCTGCAGGCAGCAAGGGACCATGGCAGTTTGTTCTTCTTTGTCAGAGTGATAATCACACAGTGGAAGACTTGTAAAACAAATGCAGAAACTAAGTCAGGCAAGAATGAACTTTTCAGCTGGTTTAGTTACAACTGAAATAATATTGACTTCCATGAGCCCTAAACAGCATATAAAAATAGTATTGAAGATTGAGACTGTTGTCCAATATATCTAGCAGTGTTTCTCAACCTTAAGATGGGTGGACTTATTTTTTATTTATTTATTTATTTGTCAAACATGTATAGAATAGTAGTAGTTTGTATAAACATAAGTAAAAAGTAACAATAAAAAAGGACAGTAGGACAGGGACGGTAAGCACAGTGGTGCGCTTATGCACACCCCTTACACACCTCTTAGAAATGGGGTGAGGTCGACAGTAGACCATCTAAGGTTAAAGTTTTTGGGGTTTGGGGAAGAAACCACAGAGTCAGGTAGTGCATTCCAGGCATTGATCACTCTGTTGCTGAAGTCGTATTTTCTGCAGTCGAGTTTGGAGCGGTTTACATTAAGTTTGAATCTATTACGTGCTCGTGTATTGCTGCGGTTGAAGCTGAAGTAGTCATTAACAGGAAGGACATTTTGGTATATGATTTTATGAACTACATTTAGATCAGATCGGAGGCAATATAGTTGTAAATTGTCTAATCCCAGTATTTCAAGTCTGGTGGAATAAGGTATTTTGTTGTGAGTGGAGGAGTGAAGGACTCTTCTTGTGAAATATTTCTGGACTCTCTCAATTGTATGTATGTCTGATATGCAGTACGGGTTCCAGACAGGTGAGCTGTATTCCAGAATTGGTCTAGCAAATGTTTTGTATGCTCTGGTTAGCAATGTAATGTTGCCAGAGAAGAAGCTACGCAAGATTAGATTAACAACTCTTAGTGCCTTTTTGGCAATGTTGTTACAGTGGGCTCTAGCATTTAGGTTGTTGGATATGAGTACTCCAAGGTCTTTGACAGAGTGAGGGTCATCTACAAGTTTGTTTCCTCCAAGTTTGTATTTGGTATTCTGATTTTTTTTGCCAATGTGTAAGACAGAGCATTTGTTGGTTGAGATTTGAAGTTGCCAGTTGTTTGATTTGAAGTTGCCACTTTAAGATGGGTGGACTTCAATCCCAGGATTCTCCAGCCAGCGTGATGCTTTTAATATCTGTTAGTTTGAAAGCTAAGCTAAACTCAAGTAACAAATATAGAAGCAGCTGTACATATTTTGGTTGATATGAAAAGGTTCTGACAGAATAACTAGTCCAAGCTGAACTCTTAGCACCTCTTGGCCATTTTGAATAATACCTGCAATTACTCCTTGATCTCCTAATTACCTCAAACCTCTTTAATTAAAGACTCTGTTTTAAAGGTAACAAGTCAAGCAGATTGATGCTGAGATGCTTCGTACTGACACCCATGTGGTAGTGTATTGTCTCAGTGGGAACACTCCAGTGTTTTAGGCCTGAAACACAGCCACATTACCCATCAGAGCACACATGCACAGTGGGCCAGCAGCTATGAGTGCACTTACATAAAGCATACAGTTGATACATCAGCTGATAGTTTTGATGTTGAGGGTTAAATATAGAATTGTCTTGTTAAGTCAGGTTAAGCATCTATGACCTTGATTCTTCTGTTTGCCATAAAAGCCAATCATATTCCATCTATTTTTTTCTTAATTTTTTAAAAAATGTGAAGGTCAACTTTCAAATCCTCCAAGTCAACCCAGATAGAAAGCAACTCTTCTCTGGTCAGCTCAGAATCTAGTCCCCAGGCATGTTTTCCCTTGAAAGCAGAAGGCAGGGCGCAATGACCATAACATGACATGACTAGTGACCATTGGGTGTGTCTCCTTTTTGAGTTCCACCTGGAATACTTGCATGCCCATGAATGTCTGTACTTTCTAGGTTGTGCACAGAAGAAGAAACATTTTAAGTATAGCCATATGAAGATGGCCTGTTCAGGTGCCCTTTCTGGGCATTACATTTGCAACCTAAAGGATCTTTTTTCAACACCATGAGATCAGTAGGTCTATTTCTGAGGAAATACAAATGCAAACACTGTAAATCTGCTGCAGGACTATAGATCTGTTCAGAAGTAGTAAGCACAGCAATAGTCTGACTGCATTTCTGTTGAGAAAGCAAGTATGCAGAGCAACAGTAGCAATAGAAATAGAAATAGCACTTAGACATATACTGTTTCATGGTGCTTTACAGCCCTGTCTAAGAGGTTTACAGAGTCAGTATATTGCCCCCAGCAATCTGAGTCTTCATTTTACCGATCTCTGAAGGATGGCAGACTGAATCAACCTTGAGCCAGCGAGGATTGAACTGTTGGCAGTTGGCAGAATTAGCCCGCAATACTGCATTCTAACCACTGTGCCACCACAGCTCTAAGTATAAAGATGGGGTGGTTTCAGATTTTAAAAATGGTTTTTTTCACTGCAGGCTGAATACTTCTGTCCTTCTTCTAATGTCCTTTTGGCCTCCTTTCCAAAACTATCAGAGCTGAATGTCTAATCATGAGAATATCCTAAGTAGATGCCAGGACTTTTGTAACACAGTATTCCTGAATTAAGAAATCCCTTTATGAATACCCAAAGGGAGCTGAAGATGGATAAAGAATAATTTCTTAAAAAACAAATAGTGAAGATTTAGGCACTTTGCTGAGAGATTCCAATCCTTACATTGTTAAAATCATTTAATGTACTTTGTTTTTATGGTTAAATTCTCATCAATGATATACTGAATGCTAACTGTAATGAATAATCTTGGGAATTCATTCCTATATATATTATTTTTCTGGTTTTTTTTAAAAAAATTGCTCTACTATTTTAGCCTTTGTATATTACATTTTTTATTTTCTTTCTTTTGGAGATAAGAAATGGAGGGAAGTTTGTTAAGTATTAGAGAAACAAGTCCCTTCTTCTCCTAAGAGCAAGTTTTTTTGTGCCCAATTTAATTCATACTGTCTGAGTTAAACCTTCCCACTGCACACACACACATACACATGCAGACTGTAATATAGCAAGCATATGGCTAATGACTCATCCCAAGTGGAAAAACAGCATTTGTTATATTTTATGAAATTTTTATACATCCAAGGTACAGTACATCTGTTGCTATTTAGGCTGACATGTATGTAGAGGTTGGCAGAACAAGTTCTCTCTGTAGGGATGAATGAAGTCCAAGCTAAACCACAGAACTTTTAAGACTAGCTGCTTTCAAGAGAAAGAAAAGAAAAGGAGAGAGGAGTTCGCAATTTGGGAGTTCTCCTAGATCCACAGCTAAAATTAGACCAACATCTTATAGCTGTGACTAGGGGAGCCTTTGCACAGGTCCGCCTGGTGCACCAATTGTGACCATACTTGGAGAAGGAGGCTCTACTCACGGTCATTCATGCCCTTGTCACCTCTCGATTGGACTACTGTAATGCGCTCTACATGGGGCTACCCTTGAAGAGTATCCAGAGACTTCAACTGGTGCAAAATGAGGCTGCGCGAGCTGTGGTGGATGTCTCAAGATATACCCACATAACACCCATACTCTGCCAGCTGCATTGGTTGCCCATTGGTCTCCGGGTGCAATTCAAGGTGTTGATCATCTTTAAAGCCCTACATGGTTTGGGACCAGGTTACCTCCGGGACAGCATCCTACCTCATACTTCCCTTCGACCGGTTAGATCCCACAGAGAGGGTCTCATCCAGGTCCCGTCAACCAAACAATGCCGGCTGGTGGGGCCTAGGGGGAGAGCCTTCTCTGTGGGGGCCCCTGTTCTCTGGAACCGACTACCCCCAGAGATCCGAATTATCCCCACCTTGCTGGCCTTCCGAAAAGCCATTAAGATATGGCTCTTCCTGCAGGCGGGGAGATTGGATTAATATCTTAGGTCTCCCCCATGAATGTATGGTTCGAATGTTTTTTTAAAAAATTTAGATTGTTATTTTTTATTGCTACTGTTCTTTTTATAGTTGTTCTTTGCATGTTGTATGCTGCCCTGAGTCCTCAGGGAGTAGGGAGGCATATAAGAACATTAAATAAAAATAAAATAAATAAATAAATTTGGAAAGGAAGGTAGCAAGTGAAGCTGTGAAACGGACAACTGCTGGTCAGGGGAACTTGGAATTCTGGACAATGTAGTCCTAAAACATCCTAGTTGGGAAAGGCTGCCTATAATATTAAAACTCCTATCTGGAACTGTACTGCTTAGGATGCTTGTCCTAACAGTGGAGTCATGGAAGTGCCACAGGGCACCTGTTTCTTTGTCTTTTCACACTGAAGGGTTTGCACGAAGACACTGTGTTGTGTGTTATCATTCTCTCTCTCCCTCACTCTCCAGCTTTGCCTACCATGATATTAGCTAACTTTGCTTCTCCTTTTTGTCTTTGAATACCATTTGTTCATTATGTCTTAGATCAGTGTTTCCCAACCTTGGCAACTTGAAGATGTCTGGACTTCAACTCCCAGAATTCCCCAGCCAGTGAATGCTGGCTGGGGAATTCTGGGAGTTGAAGTCCAGACATCTTCAAGTTGCCAAGGTTGGGAAACACTGTCTTAGATGGAAGTAAAAAATCATAAACTTGTCTTATAACAGAAGATAACCTGGTGGGGTTACTCAAGGCTATAATCTTTGGCTTGCTTATCTCTGAGTTTTGTCCAAGGAAGATGGACCTACTTCAAAATACAGAATTGGGGTTCAGATATCAACTTTTTTTTTGTCCCTGTGTTGAGCCGCATGTAGCAAGATCAGGTGTGGCTAGCACTCTGCCTTGCAATATGCCAATTTTTCACTTAATATAGTTTACAGTTGTTTTTTTTAATGAAGTCATATTGGGCATAGACTCTGGCTGACATTAGTTGTGTACACCAGTTGTCTGTCCCAGACAAGATATAAACTAGCTTTATGTATATGTGTAAAAGCTTAGCATTAGACTGCAGTGACAGCCTGTAAAAAACAGAACAAAAAGTGAAAAGTATGGTTTAAAGCAAGTTGCAAGCAAGAGAGTAATAGAATTGACTAGTAGGAACATACATAAAAAATGGGTAGAACTTAGATTGTACCTTTGTGACCATCCTCTTGGCTTTGTTGACCATACCCTGTGGATATCCTGCAGAGATACTTGCATGGTATCCTCATAAATCTAGAAAGACTTTGCAAAAATGTGCCTGTTTCTCTTTTGTTTTGGCTCTGCAATTAAAATATCCCTGTCAAGGCCAGCCATTAGATGAAGCTTGTGCCTTGCAGCTGCATCTGACAATTTAGGAGGACAATTCCCGTTAGGACTGCAGCAGGAAAGGAAAAAAGCTTGCTTCTTTCCCCAGATGTGTTCAGTTATAGCTTTTCTCTCTCCTCCTATTGCTAATTACAGTGGGCAGGGAAGCAGAATTTTCACTGGAATTGTGATTGGGAAGAAGAGAGTCTAACATTTTCTCCCTGTGCACTTGGGTCCTGAGGAAATTGGGTACCCCACCCTAAAATTAAATGTTTAAATACTCTGACACAACACAAAGTTATGCCATTAATGTAACACGAGTTACTCTCCTAACTAGATCAGCTGGCCTGGAAAAAAGAAAGGCCTAGGAAACTTAGATAATCAAACTGAATCCTCACTGATCTTTAATTGTAAATAGAAATGCATCTGAAAATTGCATTCAGTTTACCGATGGGCAAATGACTGAAAACAGTCTTGCCAATGAAATGAGTATACTTACCCCAGTCAATGACTATAAAAGCAAGACGATAGTACCTCATAAACAGAAGTGTAAATCAGCAGGAAAGCAGAGTTTCTTCTTCCTTTAAGCAGTGAAATTGGCAAAGAAACAGACTAACACCAGGGAATGAAAGCAAATCCTGGTTTCTTTATAGTCCCCCCAATTTGTTAAGCTTCAGTTCAGAAAAAAAATATCCAGATGTTCAGCAGTGTTATGCACAGAAGTCTCCAAATGCAGTTGTGTCTTGTGAAGATTTGTGAATTGTGACCATGGGCTTTTATCTGGGAAAAACTATGATCCAATAGTTTTCCTAAGTAGATGTCCCAGAGCAAAATGCTCTTAATACTACCTACTAAGTATTTTGTTGAGTAAGTTCATGTTGTCACATTTTGTCAATGACAAGTAATGCAGATCATTGACAAGACTCTGTAGCAGTTCAAAATCTGTTCGTAACATCTATGATCCCATGTCATCAGCTACGTATGGAGCCTGTTATTTTGTGGATCAGCTGTGAGGTGATAGGTAAGTAGATAGACAGGCAGACAGACAGACAGAGAGGGGTTTTCTCTCTTTGAAAAAACGAGTGAATAGTAAGAAGTCATAGTTTCTGCTTTCTTAGAATGCAAACAACTTTAATTTAAAAGATATTCCCATGCATTTTCTTTAGGCTTTGAAGGTCAACATTAGAGCATCTTTGGAATCTGTAGGAATCAAAATGTTCCGTGAGGAGGTGCCTGGGGGAATACGTTTCTGTGACATGACAAGTGATGCAATCATTTTGAGATCAGCTTCTTTATTCCGCCTTTCAGATTTCTGTGGTATCATTTGACAGCATATATTAAAATGCCTCTGGGGATAAACTGGAGAAGGAGGTTAGTGGAAAGCCTGCCTGGGTAGCCCGAAGTCAACTCCCCACCCCCACCCCACCCCCACCCCATGTTGACTGAGATGTAGCAAGTGTCTGAGACTGCTGACTACTCCAAATCCTATTGGTTGGGAAGGTCAATAGAGAGTGATACAAATTGGCCAGAGCTGTGTAAGCACTTCTGAGTGGCATGCAAGATTACTGAATAATAGAATTGAAGATACCTCAAAGGTCATTTAATCCAATGCTTGCTAGTGCAGGAAAATCTGCCACTCTGTGCTTCTAGAGCAACTCTAGAGTAGCACTCTAGTATCTGAGAAAATTTGCTTCATGATAAACTCTTTTTGACATTAGAATTCTGGCTCTAGTGTTAATCTAAAAAAAAAATCCCTTTCTTGTAATTTTAATTACTTGAGCTTGGTTTTACCCTCTGAGGGGGAAAAAAGCAACTATCATACAGTATATATTTCAGCCCTGTGATTACTTCATAGATTTTGGTATTTCTGTAGGGTCTCCAGCATCCTCAGGTTTGGCTCCAAATCATTATAGTTTGTCATCTTAACAGAAAACAGATTAACAGAGTTGGAAGGGACCTTGCAGGTCATCTAGTCCAACCCCCTGCCCAAGCATCTGCCTCTACCTAGGATTGAACTCACAACCTCCTGATTGTGAGGCAAGAGCTCCACCTCTAGGCCATAGCAGCTGGGTAATTGAATTGAACAATCTTCCCAATTGTTCAGTTCATACTTCCATAATCTTTGCATATTTTAATCCTCTGAACTAAACATTTTGACTGTTTATCACCTTATCCACTGTTGACCTCACCCAATTCCTAAGAGGTCAGTAAGGGGTATGCATAAGCGCACCAGCGTGCCTACTGTCCTTGTTCTAATGTTCCCTTTTATTAGTACCCATCTTATATATATAAACAAT
The DNA here is from genome assembly GCA_023053685.1 of Diadophis punctatus similis. Lineage (NCBI taxonomy): Eukaryota > Metazoa > Chordata > Lepidosauria > Squamata > Dipsadidae > Diadophis > Diadophis punctatus. The sequence continues at coordinate 157,773,856 of JALIGW010000003.1, forward strand.
GTTATATCTATGTATATTTTATTTATTTATTTTATTTTATTAAATTTATATGCCGCCCAACTCCCAAAGGACTCTGGGTGACTTAACAACATAGTAAATATTAAAACATAAATAAACATTGAAACAATTAAAGCAATTTTAAAAACCCATGCATATCCTTTCATGGCTGGATCTCGCTGATTACAGCCGTGAGATCAATGGCCCCAAGCCTGCTGGAAGAGCCAGGTCTTAACTGCTTTTCGGAAGGCCAATAGGGTGGGGGCAGTCCGGATCTCCAGAGGTAGCTAGTTCCAGAGAGCCGGAGCAGCCACAGAGAAGGCCCTCCCCCATGGGCCCACCAGCCGGCACTGTTTAGCTGACGGGACCTGGAGGAGATCAACTCTGTGGAATCTCACCGGTTGCTGGGAACTGTGTGGCAGAAGGTGGTCTCAAAAATAATATCACCAATACGTACTTGACAAAAACAAAATAAAAATATAAAGACGAATAGGAATTTTTAGGTTTGAAAACTGAAGACCTGGCATTTCATACCTTGGAGTGAGAGAAGAATGATCACCTCTGAAGATTTCTATTTTATTTTCTTAGTGGCCACTAAAGGGATGCTTTTAAATATTATTTTTGAGAAATGTTATATTTCATCATTACACAAAACACTAGTCTGCTTAATGGCACTGGGAGACAACTAGTTGCATCCAGACCTGTTCTGACTCTTTTCTTCCATTCGCTCTTTTGATGTTGCTAGGTAAAGAGATGCAGAAATGGAATGTTGTAAATTGGTCTTTTAGCTTTCATTTTGTTGCAGTATTGCAAAGTTAAAATAGCAGGCTTAAGAGGAATCCTGTAGAGTAGTGTAATCGTATGTGAGGTCCCAATAGGGTACTACTTTGTAGCATCCAGAGAGAATGGCTGTAAAAATAAAAGATGAATACCTCCCAATGTATGATTTTAGACCTCACATTGGCAGCAAAAGTTGTTATTGTGTCAGTCTGCTTGCGATAAGTAGGCTAAGTAATATCAGAAAAAGGTAGACAATGAATATACATTTTGATATCTGTGAGAATCTTTTGCCTGACTTTTAAAAAAATATATTTTTCATTTAAAACATAAATGGGAAGAGAGCATCAGTTGTCATCTTTCTTTCCAATAATGCCTCTGGAGGTCATCAAGGTCCCCGTGTTTTTCTTAGGAAACAAAGTTGATAGATGACCACAGCCTTGGATTCTGGCTGGTGATGTGCCCACTACTCAGAACATATATAAAGATAAGATAGGAAGGCTCAGAGATTTCTGTGATGTAAAGAATATCTGGAAGAACATCTTTAGGTGTCTTCTCATAAGCGGTGATGAGTGATTGGCTACATCTTCCCAGATCTCTTAGTGTAAAATATTAATTCTGCGTATGTTAAGTTCTGCTTCTAAATCTCTTCTAATTGATAATCATTAATTGCTGCAATCAAAGGGTTGCATTCAGTATAACACTAGCATAAAAAATATGCCGAAGAATAATTAGCACAATAACAGTAACTAATGTTATGGAATATACATTGTAAAAACACATGTGCAATAATTGCAGTATCTAATACTTACCAAAGCATGAAAATTTATTTATTCACAGCAACCAGGAGAAACTGCAGTGAAATAATATCATTGAACAAGATCTTAAAGTTGTATTTCAGAATATTAAATATTTATTATTCATAATCACAATTGTTGCTTTTCTAATTCTTTAATCTTTCAACATGCAGGGTACTTACACGGGTTAATATCCTAGTCATTATAATGGATTTGAGGTGTATCATCTACAGACTTCACTGTTCTCATTAATCCCATTGTCCTTCTCTCTCTGCTCTTCAGTTGAACTAGAGAGTATGAAAAAAACTTGCATTTGAAATATACTTTCCCATGTTAAGTAGGATTTGCTTAATGTTTACAAACTCAAGAGGGATCACTTTTGTTTTGCAAATAGACTTTTAAGCCAAATCTCTGGAGAATGCTGACATCAAAAAGTTGCATAGGTGAGAGGCATTTCAAATGTGTGATCAAAGTCAATTTTCAGTGTGGATTTAAATTATAACATGTCTGGTTCAAACAAAGGATAAGATGTATCTAGTCTATGTACCTGAGGCAACCCGTGTGAAAGCTGGGCATTATTTAAAAAAATAAAAAATAAAAAAAATATTTAGCAATGGCTTGCAAAAAAAAATGGGGATGCTGGGGAATTCTGGGAGTTGAAGTCCACACTTCTTAAAGTTGCCAAGGTTGAGAAACACTGTTCTAGGACTTCAGACCCAAACATGCTGAGATCTAGTTTTAAGATGTGACACAAGACTGCAATGCCTTTGTTTTCATAAAGTCTTTTCTGCAGTTCTTTTTGTACCCCATCACCCCAACCTCTCCATTGTGTATCCTTTCATTACAAGTCTTATAAGTGAGCTTCTTCCAGGCCAATTTTAGCCCTGTCACCTTATCTGGTCAGATCATGGAATGCTAATTTCTAGAGAAATGAGTGACGAGACTTAGCACCCTATTAAGTGGATTAAGCTTCACTTTTCAGATGGGAATAAAAGGGTTGAATTAGGAAAGCGATCATATTTCATTATTAGTTATAGCCATATCTGGACTAAGCATGAGATTCAGACCATTATTAATTGCTTTAGTGCATCCAATTTAGTTGTATGTCTTATTTACAACCATGGACAGTGAGGTACCTTTATGAAATGCTCAGTAGGAAGTGAAGTCAATTATTATTTCTTATTATTTGTTGCTGTGAAATTACACATTCTACAATTAGTGTGAGAGGTACCGTAGATCAATTATTCTCTTAAAGGGCACCTTGTAGGGCACTTTTTAAACAACCCACTGAAAGTTATGAAAGGATTGGGGTTTGGGTTGGAAATTAATTCCATTGGTACCAATTTTGGTACTTGGGACTCTGGTACTCAATATCTGGTATATTTAAAATGACATCCAGAATAATGAGAAAAACCAAGTAAATTTAGTGAAAACAATACACAAAGAAAAGTAAGCACACACAATTCTGTTTTGTCTAAATAATCTACATAGGAGCAAACCTTTTAAAGTGATTTTTTTTAGATCCTCTTGAGAGTTATGGTGAGCATGCTTGGACCAAGGTGGAGCATGTAGTCTTCTGTAAAAACACAATACTTTGCATTCCTGAGTAGACCCTTCTTTTATTAATCATGAGAGGTTATTTGAGGACACCAGTGGGAAACTTGGCTATTTCTGAAATTAGCAAGTGTAGTTCCAAAAGTGTTGGTCATTAGGGACAATAAATAATTCCATAGATGAAAATTCCTTCTCTGAATGGTGTGTCTGTCTGTCTGTCTGTCTGTCTGTCTGTCTGTCTGTCTGTCTGTCTGTCTGTCTGTCTGTCTTTCTCTTCTTAAATATATGTGGAATCAGAAAAGGAATGACAGTCATGCAAAAGCTAATGTCACTTTTAATGGAAGGAGATATCCAGAATGATATTTCAGGGTTTGTTATGGGCCCAGTGCATTTTAACATAAATTACTTAAATGGGATTATAGATGGGATGCACATCAAATCTGTGATGACACTAATCTGAGTAGATAGGAGGGATATAGTTAACAACTCAGAAAACAGGTTTAAAAGAATCTCAGTAGATATGAATACTGGGTCCTACCTAGCAAAATTTATTCTTCTTCTTGTGTTGTATGCCACCCAAACTCACTTGCTTGTGAGATGGGCAGCTAGGTAAATTAGATAACAGAAAGGTATCCCTGTGGATTTTATTCTGCTAGTCGTTGCTGACTCTAGGAGTTGGCACTCATCTCCATTTCAAGACCATGAACCAATGCTGTCTGAAGATGTTTCTGCAGTCATGTGACCAGCATGATGTCATGGAGCACTGTTTCCTCCTCACTAAAGTGGCTCCTATTTTTCTATTCGTATTTGCATGCTTTCAAACTATCAGGTGGGCAGGGGCTAGGCAAACAGGCATTCACCCCGTTGCGTGGGTCTCGAATCCAGGCTGTCGGCTTTCCAGCTGACAAGCCCAGCGTCTTAACTGCTGAGCCATCACACCACCAAAATTAGATACATAAATAAATGAAATGGTGAGAAATGGAGGGTACTGCACTTAGGTTAGAAAATACAGATGCACTTGTTAGAAGAATCTGGGCATCTTGGTAGACCATAAATTAACTAGGAACCAGCAGTGTGCTGTCCACTGCTGCAGCTAATGCAACCTTGAGCTGCGGCAACAGAGCTATAGTGTTGAGATCATGGGAAGTGATAGTTCTGCTCTATGCTATACGGATCAGAACACACTTTGAATACTTTGTCCAATTTCTGTTGCCACAATACAAGAATGACCCTGAGGTGCTAGAATGAGTGCCAAGAAGATAGGCAAAGGTGGTGAAGGGCTAAATGGAGACTGAATTTCATGAAGAATGGTTAAACGAATTAAATGTAGTCAGAAAAGAGATGGATGAGGCGAACTTTTAAACACTGAAAGAGCTGACATGGGAAGAGATGTTTAGATGAATAGCTGCTTCTCTGGCAACATTACATTACTAACCAGAGCATACAAAACATTTGTTAGACCAATTCTGGAATACAGCTCACCTGTCTGGAACCCGTACTGCATATCAGACATAAATACAATCGAGAGAGTCCAGAAATATTTCACAAGAAGAGTCCTTCACTCCTCCACTCACAACAAAATACCTTATTCCACCAGACTTGAAATACTGGGATTAGACAATTTACAACTTCGTCGCCTCCGATCTGATCTAAATGTAGTTCATAAAATCATATACCAAAATGTCCTTCCTGTTAATGACTACTTCAGCTTCAACCGCAACAATACACGAGCATGTAATAGATTCAAACTAAATGTAAAGCGCTCCAAACTCGACTGCAGAAAATACGACTTCAGCAACAGAGTGATCAATGCCTGGAATGCACTACCTGCCTCTGTGGTTTCTTCCCCAAACCCCAAAAACTTTAACCTCAGACTGTCTACAGTCGACCTCTCCTTATTTCTAAGAGGTGTGTAAGGGGCGTGCATAAGCGCACCACTGTGCCTATCGTCCCTGTCCTACTGTCCTATTATCCTCTTTTATCGTTACTTTTTACTTATGTTTATACAAATTACTACTATCCTATACATGTTTGACAAATAAATAAATAAAATAAATAAATAATAAAGAGAGTATTCCATAGCTCCTAAAGTCAGGACAAGAACCAACACATAGAAGTTTTATAGTTGGAGATGACCTGAAACAAGGAGGAATTGGCTGACAAAGGGAACTATTAAGCAGTAAAACAGCTTCCCTCCTACAGCCATGGTACCCTAGCCATGGAGGTTTTCAACAAAGTTTGTATAATCATTTGTCTGGAATGGTATGGAAATTCCTGCCCTGGGCACAGGGTTAAACTACAAAGGCTAAGTCCTTCCAGCTCTACAATACTATGAGACTGTCACTCTAGAAGTCAACATTATATTTGTCACACTAAAGGCACCAGGTAATGTTTCTTGTAAAAAATGCAAGGCAAAATTAGCAAGTGACAAATCCTCAAAGGGAAATCTGAAAATAAATTACTTAGCAATGGATATACATGAGCACAGACACAATAAATTACAAGTTGGGCAAAACAGCAACAACTGAGATTCAGAGAAAATAAATGCTGCTTTATATATACAGTAGATCAAAAATAGCTATCCACAACTGTTTAGGACTGTGGTATCAGGGGAGTTTCAAACAAATATTGCTAAGAAAATAAAAATATTCATCAGCAAACAAAACCTAATATCTGTATAATCAGAAAACAGGGATACATTTCCTATAAAATAACAAGGTCTTCTGACTATTAATAAAATTAAGAGATAAATATTCTAAAACATTTGAGGTAATGACTGTTTCTCTCATGATAAATTCTAGATACCCCTATCTCTTAAATCATTTATTGCATCCTTTGGCTCTTTACACAGTCACTTCCGTATTATAGTGATAATTGAAAAGGCAATGGCTGCTCATGTTAGCTTCCCATCATTCCTATGGATGCCACTTTTGGCTATTTGCAGAGTTTGGCATTTGGCATCAGTTTGTAGGCATGAAACAATTCAGTACATGCTCATCAATACATTCTGTCTAAAATCACTTGGGATCATCATAAGCTATTCACTATTTGTATTAAAATGATCCTAAAATGGACATTGACAAGGGGAAAATGTCATTTGCAAATGAAAGGCAATATGATGGTATTTATTTACTACTTAGTCATACTTCTGCCAAAAATGTACATTTCTACAGATTCTGAATGGCTCTTGGTAAAGGTGAAGGTTTCCCCTGTCCAGTCATGTTTGATTCCAGGGGACAGTGCTCACCTCCGTTTCTTAGCTGAGAGAGTCTGCATTGTCTGAAGACATTTTCTTTACTTACCATTCAAGTCTAATAGGATCTCTTAAGTTAGAGGCCAGTTTCATCCAGGGATTTGCTACCTTGCCTAAAGTCAAAAGCAAGACTATTACTGGATTTTTCTGGTATCCAAATCCAAATCTACTTGGTAGACTATGACTTTTTTAGATGTTCTAGTAGGGGAATGACATGCTTTTATCTGGGATAGCTGTCCTCTTCCATTGAGTATGCAACTTCAAAAGGATGCACATAGAACAAAGGAGGAAGAAAGAACGCCCACAAAAGATCATTTAAATCAATGTTGGTAATCAATGGAATAACAGATGCCATTATAGCAGGGGTCCCCAACCCATGGTCTGTGAACCGGCACTGGTCCATGGTATGCCAGAAACTGAGCCGTGCAAACAAGCGAAGCCCCATTCGCAAGATGCAGGCAACACACGAAACCACCAGCCCTCTGGTCCATGGAAAAACCTCTCTCCACAAAAGGTGGAGCCCAAAAGATTGGGGCCACTGCATTATAGGATTCAGTCTAAGACTATTTCTCCACATCCTGAGCCTCATAGCTTTTCAAGTCAGAAATGTCATGACATCTCCTCTTCAGCAAGACCAGCATAGTCAAACTTCCTTTATCCTGTTCCCGCCAAAGATCATCAACAAGACAGACCAATGTGGTTTCAGTCTCAGAATAGAATAGAATAGAATAGAATAGAATAGAATAGAATAGAATAGAATAGAATAGAATAGAATAGAATAGAAGATGAAAAATGAGACAGTGTTCAGGAAAGGAAGTGTTCAGCAGAGTGAACTTCAGCAGGAAGTGTTCAGCAGAGTGATGGCATGGGAGAAAAAACTTGATGTCTGGTTGTTTTGGCATGCAAAAAATCCACGCTTGAATCCTTACTGAAAACATCAGGATAATCCTGACAAACCAGGCTCTCTGTAAATTTAGCCCAACCAACTTCCCAACATATTTCTCTAAAAGGGGAAGGTTGATAAAGAGTCAATCTGGGTCATTAAGGACATGTTGTATCATTGTATTTGAAGCAACGAGCCCCACCCCTTCACTCAAGGGGACATTTGGTTGATCCTGATAAGAAACCATGTCTTTTCTTATTAGAGAGATTTTGAAGTGCTTAGAGTTATTAATTCATGTCTACATTTCTGGACACCTTTTAACTAAAGATAATGCCTGCTACACTTTTGTTGAATAATATTTGTATTACGTTTTCTCAAATAGCAATCTAGAAATACTGACACCTTATCCATTATGATCAGTGCAATTCAGGTTGGTTGGAGTTTAAGCCAATTTTGTAACTCTATTGGATAATAGTTCTAAAGAAGGTGGACAGGATGTAACACTGTTGATTCTCCTTGTTCTTTCAGCATCTTTTGATACCCTTGCTATTTTGCTGGGCTGCTTTACTCCATCCGACAGATTAAGTTATGGAAGTGGCATTGTAGTCATTCTGCTTAGCTCCATAATACTTATTTTACATTTTATATGAAGAAGTTAGGCTAGAGCAGTTGCTTCTAGTATGAACAGGTTGCTTCTAGTACAGGTTGCTTCTAGTATGAAGTTGATCTTCATCAAGACTTCTATTTTTTTAAAAAGATAAAGTTGTTCAGGTGCTAATTTAATTTACAAGTGAATGGCTGGAAAAATGAAACTGAACCTCAGTATTATGGAAATCACCTTTTTCTGAGAGTGCAACCTTTACAGATGGATTTGCACTGAAAGTTAACTTGGATCAATTCTTGATCTAGCCTTGTCACTTGTGATTTAACTAAACTAAATAGGGATGTCTCTTTTCAGTTTTGACTGGTTCACTTGGCTAAGAACAGTCTATCCATAATGAGATATACTGTGGTAATTTTCTAGTTGGTTATTGTAATGAGTAGTACATGAGGCAGTCCTTAATATTAATTGTGGTTAAATTGTATCAAATGTTACTTCTTGATTCTAGTAGACATGGCTGGAAGGGAATCATGCTACTTGGTTTCTTATTTTATATTTACTGTTTCTTAAATTGTGCTGTTTTGTTTTAGTGTATTTTGTTTTGCATGTCACTCTCTTTTCTTTTGCATCAAAGATGGCTTAAAGATAATGCTGATTACTATGCCTGTGTAATGGACTCCCCATGGAATTCCATGTTCTGTGCCACCCACTCTTACATGCAAATTTCCTGTAGCATGAGGCATACAAAGCATGACAAGTTCTCACTCATGTTTCAAAGCACACACACTCTTTTTTTCAGAGCTATTTGTTATTGTCTCCACCATCACAAGTTTAAAAAAGGAAAGTTAATTAAATATGGAACAAGACTGAGCAACATCTTTTAAACCATCATGTCATTAGAATTGGATTCCTCTGAGAGCTGCTTAAAAGGGGTTTGAGAACAATGACTGTTCAATCAGATATTTATGGGCACAGTTATGTAAACACACTCTTTATTGTCTATGTATATTTAATATAATTATCAGTTTTGTACTCAGACTCTCTGGAGACGCAACAATCAGTGTTGCTTTGAAAATGTCAGCAGAAAAGACAATTATTAGGCTTGCAAATATTCATAAATTATATTTTAAAATCCTGTAAAAATGTATCCTATGCAACAGAGTTCTTTGCAGTAACTGAATAATTACTATATTTCTTTGATTAAAATTCATATTGAGCAAAACTTGAGAGATGTAGGAGATTGCAGATCATAGCAAATGAGATCAGAAGCATTCTGGACAAATGAAAAATTGCTATGAAAAGGGATCATTTGACTACTATTATGTGTAAGGATAGAAGACTGAAATTTTGATTCTGTGAAACACATAAATGGACACCTGTATTTTTTCATTTACTTGTGTTGCTGTGTAATGATTATTTTAGAGCAGTGCCAAATAGATTTAATTGATCTTAAGCAAACTTATCTGGGAATTCATCACGGTGAACTTCAAACCTTCTGCTATGAAGTTTTGAATTTGCTCAACATTTGGCCTCAAACTATGTAGTAATTTTGCACCGATTCCTTGATTATCCAACTATTTTAGATGGAATAAAATTATGCAGATATACTGAAATGACTAAAGGCTTGGGCTCAGGAATACACACACACACACACACACACACACACACACACACACACACACACACACACACACACACAATTGAGCTTTGTGATTTGAAATTGACTACATTTGTTGTCCTGTTGGAAATATTTTTCCTTGGTGACATTGTTAGCCTATATAAATTGAGTCTTATTTAAATTTCAGTTGAATTGAAGCTTTAGATCATGTTTAGAAATAATATTATGTCCTTTAGGAGTGGAAAAAATAAAATAAAATACCTGATTCTGTCCTTGCCTTCAACTCTAGGGGCACTTTGCAAAGGAAAGTGAAACTTTGCAAAGAGAACATTTTATTTTCTAGAATTGCAAAACGGCCCTTTGATTGTCAATTGATCTATAGTGTATGGAGAAATGAACTAGATAGAAGCAATGATATAGTCCTGTCCATGCAGCCAGGAGCTTCCTATGAAATCATTTCTATTACCAAAGGCATTCTGCTCGCTCACTGTGGCAACGAATATTCTGTTTTCATACCAAGTTATTTCTAATTGTCACCAATTATGATTCATTTGCTTTTATGTGTCTTGCCTGTCACAATATTAACATTGCTAAGGCTTCCCCTTTGCGGGCTATGAAAATCTGTTGTGACATCTAAATAACGAAAGATTCAATCAAGGGATGAATTAATTGTTAATTTTGTTATAAATAGAGGGGGTATCTTGGCATATAAAGAACAGCGCTTTCTTCTTTCTGAAGGACAGTGTTTAAATGAGTAAGAATAAAAGATAGGTGCGTTTGCCATATCAGAATTACAGCTCAATTCCAGCCTGCATTAAATACTTGTCTTTTCCAACTATTTATCTTTACTATCTAGCTATAGCTATTATCTAATAAAGCCCGGCCTGATCTCACCTGGTCTTACTCTTAAATAGCAAGGAGTTTTATGGCACCTTAAAGACCAATAAATTTATTATGGCACCATCTTTAAAGTGCCACAAGGCTCTTGGTTGATTTTGCTGCAAAAGATTAATAAGGCTGACCCACTGGGGATATCCTACTGCTATTTGACAGAGTTGGGAAGATTGTCTAGATTGTCTGGTGTGAATATTTTCATGTTTGTTTTTCCAGCATTAAAATTCGCTGTGGTTTAAGCAGATTTGTTGTTTTTATAATTGGAGCAGCTTATCCTTTCAGTCTAGACAACGAATGCATAGCTGCAGGAACTTACATATTTCTCTTCAGAAGCTCCGAGGCGGCTTCTACATCTGACAATCAATTGACAGCTATATCCCAATTTGGCTGTTGTGACACATATTCCTCCAATCTTCCATTATAAACCAATAGGTGATGGCAAATAGTTGGCATTTTCTGCATCTTTCTGCTGCCATCTAGAGGTTTCCCAGAGTTTTGGAACTATCCTTCTTCAAAATTGTTGGGGGTTGAGGCCTTATATTTTCCCTGAGTATTCCCAATAAAGGTGGTTGCGACCTGCTTGAATCCTGTCATGCATGTCTTCCATTTCCCTTTGTCTCCTCTCTGCTGTGATGTGATGATCCATTTCTCCTCTCATTATTGTGGCTTGCTTTAGCTTGGGTGACCCACTGGGAAGGACTATGTATTAGATACCCAATGTATTCATACAGAATCTCTATCCTTTTTTCTCCTTTTTCAGTAAGACGAGACCCCGTTCAGAGTAAATACTCTGATGAGCCGCCATGGAAAACTCAAATCTCACTGGGAAGTTTGAATGTCTTTTATAATCTATTTAAACAGCTTTTTAGGGCATCGTCAAAAATTGGCAACTAATGAGAAAAGAAAGTCAATTCAGGCATTTGCACTTAGCAATTTGCTCTTCAAATCAAAAGTTGAGTAAGACCAAGGAATTTTTGTTCCTTCCCTGAATGGAAAACTTAAACAATATACAATATGCAACCGTGTCTTCGCATTTTCTGTCGCTGTTTACTATATTGCTATATTTGCATAACTAGATATTCAACACTCTTGTATGTTTTGCAAGCTGTCATGACATAAGAAGCAAGTAATATGCTGTGTTTTGCTTGCTAACATATTTTTGACATATTTTTGCTTTTGATTATAAGATTGCATTTTTCCCAGCTACCATCTGTCTCAACTCAGTGGCACAAACACAGTAGGGCGTAATAATTTTAACATACTTGAACTTGATGAAAAACATGCTATTTACAGTTTTAACCAATATGTTACGGTTTCACACATGAAGACTGAAATAAAATGCCCGTACTTTTTTGGTTTTAATAAAGAGGTATCTGTCCTGAAGAATGAATATTCAATCCAAATTGGCAGAGATGATTACTACTTTAATGGAATTAAAACTGGGATGGGGTTTATTATAAATAGAATCTGGCACTGGACTGACTGTGTAAGTACAGTTGCTTGTATTTATCCTTTTGTCAGCAGAAATAAGATTCTTTATTAAATATGGCCTTTTCTTTTCTTTTTGTACTTGGCAACATATGCATAAAAATCTCCAGGCTGGAGAGAGAAATATGACACATTTTTCCTTGAAATCCCTGGCAAGCAAAGACTTTTTAAAAAGTGTTCTTCCAGCTCTCCCATCTGTGGAGACTCGGAATGTAACACTCGGCAAACTAGAAATCTCACTTGAAATCTGCCCTGGCAGGAAAAGACAAGCAATTCCAGCCCTTTGTGATATTCCATTGCTCTAATCATTGCACAAGTGTTCAGCGGTATATCACAACTCTAATATGGAAATTGGGTTGGGAATGGATGTTCATATGAGCACATTTCTGGACAAAAGAAAAATGAGAAGGCCCTAGTGGTGCATCCTCCCTTTGCTCCTACTTGGGACCAACAGGTTAATTCAGTTCTCAACAACCTTTCTCTGTTAAAGCCGAACAATCTCCTAGAGGAAATAACAGGCTGGGCTGTTTACTGAAGCACTTTTTCTGGTCATGTCCTCTACTGCCATCTCTGTCAGCATTGAGGACAAGGGACTCGCAAGCAGAGAAACCTATGTCAGTGCTGTGGCTGGAATTTAACAAGGTTACCACCTGTAGATGAAAAGACAAGGGATCCCTTCCATAATCACGTATCATTTTAATAGTGTTTGAGAGACTTAAATATTTTTAAATGCAGAGATTTGGAAAAAGGATAGGCGAAATGGTGAGATTCTGAACACATTTAGTGACAGTAAATCCAGCAAACTCGACAGGCTTTCAATTTAGGAGAAATACACTTGACATTGTACTATAAAACCAAATACAGGTAGATAAGACTTGATTTAAAACCTGATAGTCTGCACATCATTGAGGGGCTGAATGCTTGCAAGCCAGATCACTCACTCACTAACTCTACAGTAAGTCCTTGTATTTCTCAAAAAAAAAAAAAAAAAGGTTGTTACATATGGTAAAAGAATATACAGTTAACATATATCTAAAATAATAAGGTATCAATTGAAGTACATCAATTAGAATACATTTATCATGCATGCGTGATACGTGAATGTGTAACGTTGACAATGAAAGTTATGAGACACAGTTCATTTGCAAAGGGGAACTTTTTAAAATAAATAAAATAATCTGGGACAAAAGAAAAGATACATATTATGTAATGGTAAACTGAATTTATTTCTTCTTGGAAAACCATTCCAGTAATCTCCAGGTTCAGACTGCAGAGTAAACATTAATAACAGTAACATACAGGTTAGTTCAACTGATTCAAAAATTTGGCCATGTGACATCATTAAGGAAAAGTCTTGAACACTCAAAAGCTTCAAATGGTATCCAGGAAAAAAAGTTTCTTTGACAATCTACATAACAACTATTGCATATATGGTAATGCTATCTGTCATATCGCAAGGCTTACAAATATATACAGGCCATATTCAGCTGGGGTCCTGCTTGGAGAGTCTTCTTCTTCTTCTCGTTCATCTTCTTCGGCACTAAAAATATTCTTGAATTCATCCATTTGAATACCAAAAGACAGAGATTGTAGACATAAGCTTGAACAAAAGGAAGGCCAAAAGGTTTGTACTGTATCACCGCTTTTTTGTTTTTCCTTAAGCCATATTTCCCTTTTATATGTTGTTGGTGTTATAATTATTCTCTTAGTCCTGCTTGAATAGGGCCCAAGTCCACTTGTCTTTATAAGACCATTTTAGTATCAGACAACATAATACATGTGCAACACTTTATATACAGGAAGTCTCTCCGGTGCTCAAAAGTTCAAACACATGAACATCCAACAGTTTCCATAATACAGATTTTATGGTACAATACAATGTTTCTGAATAATATATATTAACAATGAGAGTCTCGTGCAAAGAGTAAAACATGTTCCTTTTTTTTTTGTCCTGCAAAGATTCCTCTTCTGAAGAACTGGGCCTTGCACTAACTGCTATGTTGGGTCATCGTATGATTCTGTGAAGAAAAAAGAAGGAAAGGAAAAGCAATCACTATGCTGAAATATACCAGCAATGCTACAGAAAGATCGCATAATATAAGATAGTAAAAACCATGTTAAATGGTATGTATTGTGCAAAATACCAAGCAAGTTTTATAAAAAATGTATATATGTATCTGCACTCTAGGCCTATACTTGGCTAAATACCCATATATAAATTTAACCCGTAATACCACATTTAACCTGTAATAAAGAATATGGAATTGGCTAAATTGTACATTAGAAAGCAGGGGTGAAATGCTCCCGGTTCACTCTTGCCTGTCGGTCGTCGCAGAGCCGATGGAGCCGGTGGCGGTCGCGGGCCTTCCCCGCCCGCTTGGATGCCGCCATTTGAGTTCTTTTGCCCTCTGCGCATGCGCAAAGTGTCCCTGTTAGAAAGTATAAGCAGATCTTGCTTATATGGTGTTGAAGGTGTAGCCTCCAGCTTTTCTAACACCGGACTATCACTGATCCATTGTATATGACTGGCTGATGATAAATTTCAATATAATTTCAGAATACAGCTTGTCATACATGTGACACCTTATATCAGTGATGGCGAACCTATGGCACACGTGCCACAGGTGGCACGCGGAGCCATATCTGCCGGCACGCGAGCCATTGCCCTAGCTCAACTCCAGCATGCATGTGCGTGCCGGCCAGCTGATTTTTGGCTCATGTGGAAGCTCTGTGAGGGCATTTTAGGTTTCCAGAGGGCCTCCGAGGGGGTGTTTTCGCCCTCCCCAGGCTCCAGGGAAGCCTCTGGAGCCTGGGGAGGGCGAAAAACGGGCCTACCAGGCCCACCGGAAGTCAGGAAATGGGCCATTTCCGGCCTCCAGAGGGCCTCTGCGGGGGCGGGAGAGGCCGTTTTCACCCTCCCCAGGCATTGAATTATGGGTGTGGGCACTCACACGTGCGTGACAGCGCGCGCGCACGCATTTTCGGCACCCGAGGGAAAAAAGGTTCGCCATCACTGCCTTATATAGTAGATAGGAATGTACTCAGAAAGATGGATGAAAGTCCACTAAGAGTTCCAAAGAAGAGCAAAATTGGCTGTGGCCCCACTGACACGCGAACTCTTCAATATAGCTAATGTTTTAATCCATGTATGCTGTCCAGAGTCACTGTCATGGATTGGGCAGCTGTATAAACCATGGAAATAAAGAAATAAATAGCTATATTTCTAAAAGTAGCCAATAAACCATGACTACATTCCTAGGTTCATTTAATAGGAATTATATCCCATCATGGCAGAAAATTCTAAGCAAATACTAAACCACATAATGTACTGGGCAATACAAGGCTTCTGGCCAGTAGCCTATGAGAAAAAATATTTAACACAGTTAAAAATGAAATATTCCATCATTTATTTGATGTCATGTATACAGTATATTTTCTACATTAATTCATTTCAAAATGTTAGAGAAAAAGCAGTGATAGAATAAGGCCTTAAAAACACAGCTATTATATTTAATACTTGCCGATTTTAAATTCAGATAATTTAGAAATTAGAAAATCAAACCTGATCCAACTAACCTATTGAGATCTAATAGAGATTATGAAAAGTTAATATGTGAACTGTGTCATACAGCTTTATGGATAACATGACACAATATTGCCCTTGCAATTTGTGCAATAAAGCACAATTATATGCAAGAAGACACTCTTTCGGGTGTTTAGACTGTTTACAAGGAAACTGTGTGCCTGTGTGCAGGGGAGATCATCCATGTGATATAACTCGTTCGGTGGCTTTATATGATAGGTATACTGTTTGATTAGGACAGATTCCACTTCTACATAATCAGATTTATTTAAATACTGAAATATCCCAGGTCTGATACGTAAGATCAAGCTAGAACTTTAAAATATGCATATTTCAATTGCCTGGAATCATATTAGAAGATGCACTTCAAAAGCAAGTATCATCAATTTAAAGCTTCTGCTTCAATGTAATATCCAGATTATCATATGCTGCGTACCAAGTGACAAATTAGAGATCAAATATGGTTTTTAAGAGGACAAATAAGGAGCATGACTGAAGTGAATGCCTCAACTGCAATGCCACGTAAATAATATGCTCCACTCCTGTTTGACTGCAGTGGCATATGTCAAGCGTGTCAAAATGGCGGCCCACGGGCCCAATGTGTCACGCGCAGGCCACGCCCACCCCAACACTGCGAATGGGAAAAAATTGCAAAAGTCACATGATAGCAACATGATGGGGCAAGTTTAACACCAGTGGCATATCTCATACGCATGACAAAATTTGTGTCTGTAGGAGTCTTCATCTTTGGGTAATCCTGATTTACCAACAGTAATTTGGACTAGGAACTCTTTTGCAAAGCAATGTGGTCATAAAGTGTGATGTCACCTAACTGCACTGACTCACAACAGTAGTTCTGGCAATTCCTGTTGAAGTTGTTAAATGAATTCTGCACAGTCACAGCATCCCAAGGTCATGTGATTACCATTTGCAACCTTCTGCTGGCTTCCCTATGAACTCTGCTTGTTGGAAGCCAGCAGTAAAGGTCCCAAATAGCTATCTTGTAACCTCAGGATGCTGCAACATCATTAACTGTGATCCAGTTATCAAATTTTAATCAAATGACTGTGCTGTGTGTATGTGACAGAGGTGGGTTCCTACTGGTGTTAACCGGTTCTTTAGAACCGTTAGTAAACCGGTGGTGACGTCACGGAGCCGGTTCTGTCGGTGCCAGTCCATGGGCGCCGCCATCTTGTTTTTGGCTTCTGCGCATGCGCAGAAGCTATGGGGGAGGATCACTCACAACTCAGATGAAGATGAGACGATGAGAAAATATGGCTGAGATGCCTAACTGTCACTTTAGTAAGTGGAGCTATGATCCCAGCCTTGACCACACGTCTGTCCACAGCGAGGACTGAGTCAAAAAGCGGGCCATGGAGACAGAGGCAGAATTGACAAAAAAACCCCAGACTCAGTCTTCATTGGCTGACGGACGAGGTCAACCCATCCTGGATGATAGCTCCATCTACTATGGAGAATAGCCAACTTCTAGTGATATCTGAAGTGGGGGGGGGGAGAGATAAACAAATGAGCAAGGAAAGAAAAGTATTTGATGCATTGTCTTTTAGAATGGGAAAGGGTACAAAAAAAATGAAACTTGTCCATATTTTAAGCTGATCGTTATTTTTACAATAGTTTAAAGCCAGAGGATGTTCTTCATTGCCTGACCCAAACCAATCAGGGTTCCCTTTTTAGTTGTGATCAGGCCATAGCAGCAACGAAGGACTATATAATAACCTATCGATTTGCTTAGTAGTCATTTCAGTGATTGTTAAACAAATTCTATTTTTCATTGTCTTCAAACTGAATGAATATAATGCGGGACATTTCCCAATCAGGGAAATGGTAGCAGGTTCTGTACTTCCTGCTTAATGTGTTGATGTTGGTAATTTGCATTCTCCACATTAAAAAAAAAATCTGATGTAGTTCTAGTTAACTAGGAACAAGCAGCAACAGAACACAGATGGGTATGGATTTAAACCCAGTATCTTCATTTGCACAATATTCTCTTTCAAGGAATGAAAATTCTGATATATATCCAAGTGCAACCCCCTACTCTCTCATGACTCAATTAAAGTGCATGTTGGGTTGTTTCAGGGAAGAGGGAATGAAAAGAAAATGGAACCTTCAAACAGCAGTAGAATGGATCAGTTTAACACTCTTTCCGGGGCAATTAAATGAGTTTCAGCAAAGGAACAGCTTAAACAACTACATACCTTTCCAGATTCTTTTTACCTGAAACATCTATCTATAAATCTACTGTACTGTCTAAATAAAAGACACACGAGTTTTACAGCTGCAAGAGCATTGCTAATACTTAATTATCCCAATGGACAGTATCCATTCTTCAGAAAGTCTGTAGCTGCTATCTAGAGCTCTACCCGAGGCTCAACTTCCAGCATAGAACAAGACTGCACACATGAGGCTCTTTACTTCTATCATAATCAACAATAGGAGAGAACTGTAATGCTGGATCATTGCCTATGTGTTTTAATGAGTCTTCTTACCTCCATTTTTTAAAATCTTGGATTCACATGTGGCCAGTTTAAGGATTAGAAAAGCCACATAGCACTATGTGACACAATTGAAAGTAGCATTTCATGTGTGCTCAGGACTCAAACCTCAATAATTTTTTTAATTAAAGAAAAAACACACAAAGGCACTAATGTGGTAGATGCAAAATAAACTATGGAATTATACTTCACTAAGCTCTGTTTTGGGGTCCCACAGCTGATATAGCCTATTGCACAAAAGCATTCTCAGGAGCTAAGAGATGCCCTGATTTAAATTCAAGGCAAAATGATGGAGAAAAATCACTGAGCAAGGCAAAACATAAAGATGAGTATGGATCCCGAAAATGCACAAATGAGATTAGAGCTCCTCTTGCCCGTTAAAACTCTTTAAACCTTTCCAGAAATTGATCCTGATGCTTCAATGACCGTATACCAGTGATGGCGAACCTATGGCACGAGTGCCACAGGTGGCACGCGGAGCCATATCTGCCGGCACGCGAGCCATTGCCCTAGCTCAGCTCCAGCGTGCATGTACGTGCATGCTAGCTGATTTTTGGCTTACACAGAGACTCTGGGAGGGCGATTTTGGCCTCCGGAGGGCCTCCGGGGTGGCAGGGGGAGGGTTTTCGCCCTCCCCAAGCTCTAAGAAAGCCTCTGGAGCCTGGGAAGGGCAAAAAATGGGCCTACTGGGCCCACTGGAAGTCGGGAAACGGGGGAGTGTGGGGGGTCATACACGCATGCGCAGCGGGGTGAGGCAAGTGGGCTTTGAATTATGGGTGTGGGCACGCATGCGCGTGCGATAGCGCATGCGCGCACTATTTCGGCACCCGAGGAAAAAAAGGTTCGCCATCACTGCTGTATACAATGGAAAACTTGGGATGGAGGCCACTGTGGGAAATGGAGGCAGCAAAGTAGAAATACTCTTTTTGCTTCTGTTTGCACCTCGGATCGAAGTCACACTCGGTTTATACACCTTGGGAGCAGCCTCCTAATATTAATGATGTATGGGTAAATTCTTTGCATTCTAAGGCATGAACAAGCCAGGGGGAATCACTTGATTAGGGAGAAAAGCTTCCTGCTCATACCGGTTATAACTTTATGAAACAAAAAGGTGAAAGATTGAAGGGAAGAGATGAGGTAAGGAATAATCTTTAATCCCACAGAGAGCCACATTATATTCTAGGAGGGGGGGGACTGTCTATGGAGACCCCATGTCTAAGAACTGAAAATTGCAACCATTAATCCCAGTTATGAACGGTCGGAGGTTTTGTTTTAAGAGTGTTTCTTTTCACAAAAAAGATTGTGTTTAAAAATTTAGGGCAAAATTTTCCTCTATTATCCACACAGTAGCTCTCTGCTGTATATTGTCTTTTCATGTGCTCAGAACACCTACTTCCATGACAATGGGAATTGATGTAAGTGGGAAAGTCAGAAGACGGAGCTCCTGTTGATCTGAACATGGGAGTTTTCAGGGCACAGAGAAAACCAATAAATGTTTCAGTGTAGCTCAGAATGTGTTTTGCCCTTTATAGGACAAACAGTACATTTGAAACCGATGTTTTTTATCATTGTTCTTCTGGAAAGTGTGCAGTACTAGATAACTTCCTCAAATTTATTCTCTCTTTCTCTTCCATCCTACATGCAAATTAAACAAATACCATATTTTTCAGAGTATAAGACATACCTTTTTACCCCCCAAAAGAGGGTGAAAACTTGGCTGCGTCTTATACACCAAATGCAGCCCCACCCACCCACCCCCACCCTTTGGCCTCTGTCTTCCAGCAATTTACCTGCTTGCAGCAAAGAGGGAAGAGCCTGTAAAGCCAAGCAAGTCAGTAGCAGCTTCCCGACCTACAGCTGATTAGGTTTGCCACTGGGAAAATGAAAGTGAAACTAGCTGCAAAGAGGCAAATAGCTGGGAGAGACACACAGATTTTTATTTTCTGCTGGATGCAAGGGGGTAAATGAATAACTATAAATGTCTGTAGAATGTTCAAATTATTAGACTTATTTTTAAAAGACTGCTTTATTATTGTTCTAGCCAGGTGTCTCCAACCTTGGCAATTTTAAGACTTGTGGACTTCAACTCCCAGAATTCCACAGCCAGCTTTGTTAGCTTTGCTGGCTGTGGAATTCTGGGAGTTGAAGTCCACAAGTCTTAAAGTTGCCAAGGTTGGAGACCTCTAGACAACTTAACAAAATAAAGAAGCTTTTTAAAATAAATGCTTGCTCTGAAGAGGTCCAGTGCTATTGTATCTTCTTTTAAATAATAGAAAATAATGTATACTTCCAGAAATTTTAATTAATTTTAACAGCTCTGTACAAGTATAGTCTGAAATTTAACAGTGCCGTGTTTAGTATTAGAGTTAAATCCTGACTTACCTTGGAGTAGATCTATTTAAATAATTGGGAGGAGTTAGTGTGACTACATTTAAGAAAACTTTCTGGCATAATGTACATTTCTCCAATTCTTTGCTATTTCTATGGGTCAGGCACACATGCACGGAAATACACAGCAAACAGTGTATATCATCTGTGCTGTTTGCTGTTTGGCAAATTGCTTGGAGGCAGAGGCCCTTTTTCCTTGTTTTCCTCCCCCAAAACTAAGGTGCGTCTTATACTGCGGTGCGTCTTATACTCCGAAAAATACGGTACTTGTTCCCGTATTTCCTCCAGACTACTTCACGCATGTTATATTTCCATGTATTTCTTCTAGCCTCTTTCTAATGCTGAAAGGTCTGTAGAATATGCTGAAGCTACTCATAGTTTGAAGGGGAAAAAAAAGATCATAAATAATTTATACTGCAAATTTAACATTGATTTGGGTATTGGGGGGGTACTTTGTTTTGTCATTCTTTTTCTGCTCTTAGAGAACAGTTAGAGGTCCTTGACGTACAACCCTTTGTTTAGCAATCAACTGAAGTTACAATGGCACTGAAAAATGTGGCTTATCACAGGTCCTCACACTTATGACCATCACAGCATCCCATGGCCATGTAATTGTGATTCAGGCATTTAGTGACCAGCTAGTATTTATGATGGTTATAGCATCCTGAGGTCACATTGCAATCTTCCCAGCTGGCTTCTGACAAACCAAGTCAATGAAGAAAACCAGATTCGCTTAATGACCACATGATTCACTTAAAAAACTGCAATGATTCGCTTAATAACCATGGCAAAAGAAATGCTGTAAAATGGGGTGTAACTGACTTAATTGTCTTGCTTAACAATGGAAATCCAGTTGTGGGCATAAATCAAGGACTACCTATACTTCCTGTCATATACACAAACTCAGACTAAAAACGTCAGTATAAACTATATTTAGGAGTAGATATTCTTATAATCCAATGGACCATGCAATTAGCATATATCACTTTCCAAAAACCCTAAGTGAATTTTACAAAGATACTTTCTCAGTGAAATTAGTGGGACCGCTATATTTGCATAATTATATATACAGGGTTTTTTGGCTGTTTTATTTGTAGTCATATCGAGTTATGCCCATTCTGTGCACAAAATCTTTGAAACTGTTGGATAAATTTTACTAAAACGAAAATTCCTTTCCAAAGAGCAGGGCTGTTGTTCTTTTTAGTTGCCAGCTTTTGCTTCATAGATACCGTTTCATGACTTGAATTATATCCTTAAGGGGGAAAAAATCTTTACGGAAGAGAGAGAGAGGGAGGGAAGGAAGGGAGAGGAGGAGTTTCTAAGGAGGGAGAAATCCTACTAATTCACTACCTCATTACAGTCCCTAATGGAAAGTACAGTTGCATTCAATTTAAATGAGGCATTTTGAAGCTGAATGAAATGAATGCGATTGTTGCTCAAAAGCAGATTATAAATAAGGAAATATAAAGATTAAATGAAGATGTTATTGTTCAACAGATGGAGACAGTATCACAGCAACATCTTTCCCCCACCCGTCTCCTTAATTCAAGACGGCAAACACTAGTAATCAATCATCACTGATTAACTAATTATGCTATACTAACATTTTGTAATTTGTAGGGAATTTAAAACTAAGCTCGGCTTTAGTTTCCTCTCCCTTTCTATAAAATGGACCACATTCCAGGACAGCTTCTGGTTGTAAAACAAATTTCTACATTGCTAACCTTTAAGCGCTACTTTAAAACAAAACAAAACACCACCCCTTCCCCCTCAACCTAAAAGCAATTGGTTTCCAACAGGCTGGATAATAAGTCTTTTGACCTGCATTCTTCTCTGACCCATTAAGGTCACCTCTGTGCTTGGGCATAGAGCTGACTTAGGAAATGCCTGCAAGTCCTGCATTTCATCTCCTGCCCACTCAAAATAAAGCTTTCTTTAAATGTGTCTGCAGGGTCCCCAAAGACCGGGGAGGCATCCCTGCAGTGGGCAATGGAGGGACAGAAGCTTCTGCCTTTATTAATGAATGCAGACCATTATGAGTCTGGCTGGCTCCTCGGCTGTTCCCAGAAGCATATACTGTACGTGACTTAAAATGCTAGAATATTGACACAAAGCGAGCCAGGCAACCCTAAGGAAAATTACTCCTTGGATATAATGTAGGCTCGTAACAGCTATTAGAGTACAAAATAAAACCCTCCGGGATCAAACTGACATATACAGCATTCTACCTACTCCTCAAACATTAGAAGAATTTCTTTGTGAAGGCATTCTCAAGGACAGCGTTAAACTGACTTTTGTAGCAATCTGCAACGGCTTTTTTGGCTTACAGCTTTTAGTACTAAATCTTTAGTTCAAATCAATATAAGTACTATATCCTCTACATTAATCAATACATTTGGTTCAATACACATTCTATTAAATTATACTTTCTAATCAAGAGGCTCTGCTTCTATCCCCTCATAGCTCCCTTCTCCCTCCCTCCAAACTTCTTACTTTCAATTTGTCCTCAGAGAGTGTCAGGATGCTGGGTTTTCTTGGCAGAGAGATGGGGGGCAAAGGAAAAATGGGCAAACCCAGCAAAACCTTAATTAAAACCCTAATGCCAAACAGAGAATTGCATTCCAATGTCATTATGGATTCCACAATTTCCACTGCAACAGTTTCTGTTTTCTAGCTTGTTGGGAAGGGGAAAAAACACATTCAAGACCACGGAAATGGAGTTATGTTGCATCGTTGGTGCACAAAATGACAGTGGAAAAGATTTTTGGCTAAACAAAGGAATGAAGGAGGAGAGCAGTCACATTTACAGACTAGTGAAGAACAACCACCACATTTATAAAACAAAATTTTCAAAGCCGCTGCTAGCACAGTGGTTAGTCTTGCTGCAGTTATTCATGCCCTGATAAACTCCTGCCTGGATTTCTGCAATTCTTTCTTTATATATGCTTCTGCCTTTTAAAATGGCCTACAAATGCTAGTTGCTTCAGAATAGTTTTAGCTGCAGTAGTTTTTAAGGGGACAACGAGATGATCGAATTACCTAACGCGTAAGGTAGGAAGTCTGCTTGTCTTTATAATCAAAAAATCTTCTTTGAAGGGGCCCTAGCCAGCGAGACAGACTTCATTAAAGGCCTTCTATTGTACAATGGTGTCTTCACAAGAGGTTGCCTAGTATTTATTTAATATAGCAACAGCATTTTAGGCTTATGTGCCACCCTTTAGCGCTTTACAGCACTCTCTAGGCAGTTCACATTGTCAGCATTATTTACATATTGCCCCAACAATCTGGCTCCTCATTTTACCGACCTCGGAAGGATGGAAGGTTGAATCAACTTTGAGCCCCATCAGGATGAAACTCCAGGCTGTGGGAGAGTTTGCCTGCAAATACTGCATGTAACCACTGTGCATGTCCTAGAATTATTGTGATTAGATATGTTACAATGCAGTACTGCAGGCTACTTTAGCTGACTGTGATCAGCAGTTCAGCTGTTCAAATCTCACTGGCTCAGGGTTGACTCCTTCCGAGGTAGGTAAAATGAGGACCCAGATTGTTGGGGGCAATATAAATATACATTGCTTACTGGTGTAAACCGTTTAGAGAGTACTTGCACTATGAGGCTGTCACGGTGTGATTATTGTCAGTTGTATGCATATGCAGAAAACTGTATCCCTATCTATTATAATGGTACATTCCTACCACGTGATATAATATTCTTGTAGGCATGTGTGCATTCCTAATTCTCCATTCTTTCCTTCTTGACTTGGCTCTCGACTGATCAAGTCGCATTTTATCGCAGAAATGTAAACAATCAGAATTTATTGTTTTTGTATCAAAATAAATATTTTAATTAGACTTTTAAACTTCGGTTTTATTTCTAAATGTCTGAATTCCGGGAGAAAGCTCTATTTCGCCTCTGTGAGATTAATTCTCACCTCGTCAGAGGCGGTATATAAGTCTCACTAATAAATAAATAATAAATGAAATCAACTTGAAACGATACAAAATGAACCTCAGTACAAGTTTACAGCTCTTGAAATTGGACAGATATTTCAGGCACAGAACTACAAAGCTGAAGTCTTATGCCATACATTCCAATGAGTTAATGAAATCAGATTGAACTCCTGTGCTTATTTACTTAGACGTAAGCCTCTCTTGATTCAGAACAGGATAATGTTGTGTGGATGAAGTATAAACCACAAAATGCTACAGTACACACTGGGCAGCATTTTCTATTTATATGCTTTTTTCTTCCACATCTGCATAAGACTCTGGATTGCAACAACTACCTTATTCTCCGTCACAATTCTCTGTCACAGTTTTCACCATTCTAGGTCATAATGTCTAATATTCTTTAGGCAACTTTATACTATTACCGAAAAAGGGACAAAACCTTGTAAGAATAAGAGTCAAGATGAAAAAGAAACATAAGAAGAGAATGGGGCCTGAAGTGGGTCTTTTCTTCAACTATTCAGAATAATTTCTTGCAGCAAAATTTATTATATGCCAAATTAACAATCTTCCTGATGGGAAAGAAAAGTCATTTTGGTTTATTCGGTCAAAGCTGCCTTAACCAGCAAAGAAAGTCAGATAGTCCGCTGCAATCTCTCTATATCAATAGCAATAGCTCTATATCAATATCAATAACATTGTTGTACAGAAATATTGCTGTCAATATTGATACCCTGGGCATTATTCTGAAAATGCTATAATTTGGCACAAGGGAGGAGTTCCCACAGTGAATGGCAGCTTTCGTAATATGATGTTGCCATGCCTACCTGCCTTCTTGATTCCTCTGCAGTGGGGAAAAACCAAAAGTAAGTGGACAACAATAGCATCATGGCAGCAAAGGATTTTCTACTCCAGGGCTACCCTTGAGTTGCAAATTGTAGTTATATATGTCACAAAACTGATTTACATCTAAAGCATGGAGATGTCATACAGACTGAACAGTTTTCATCTGGATGCTACAGTTTTTAATGTTCTCTTACATTTAAAAGTCATAATGGCAGAACAGAATCTGTCCCCAGCGTGCTTAAAATCTTCAGGGATATATTGGTGAGCAGAGCAAACAGAGATACATAAATCAAAGGTTGGATGTACACATGCAGAATACTGTGTAATAATTAGATTTATGCTAAAGAAACTATTTTGAATGCACCTCTACAAGGATATACTAGTTATTTTTTTATAATCAGACTTGCAATCAAGCTCTTTTGTTTTGGAAAAGAATGAAAAATATACCTTCAAGGAGGTAATTGAGACCTTTTAGTGTACCAACAAATTCAAGTATCTTTATTTTCATGGGCAGGGTTTGAAGTGCCTGTCTTCTCCTATATGTAATATTCCAATGAAGTGGACAGCCTGCTCTCCAGAATGAACCCTACCACCTGTGGGTTCAATCTGTGTGCATCATGGGAAATTTGGGCTGCTGCTAAGAAAGATGATTGGCCACATCTGGCAAATGGTCAGTATTTCATTGCAGGAAGAGGTAATATCAGCAGCCTTGAAGGTTGCTGTGGTATATCTTCTTCTTAAGAGGCCCTCCATGGATC
The DNA here is from genome assembly GCA_023053685.1 of Diadophis punctatus similis. Classification (NCBI taxonomy): domain Eukaryota; kingdom Metazoa; phylum Chordata; class Lepidosauria; order Squamata; family Dipsadidae; genus Diadophis; species Diadophis punctatus. The sequence continues at coordinate 157,799,754 of JALIGW010000003.1, forward strand.
TAACCATACTTGACAACTATTACCCAGTCTTCAGTTTGATCTGGGATCTGAATGGAATGCAACAAGGTAAAGCTGAATCTGAGCAGGATAGAGATACACAATTAGCCCAACTCTCCAGGTGTTAAGGAGGTGGTTAAAACCTTGCTCTTTCCCTTGGTCTTGGGGGTCAGGTTGCACTAAGCCCCAGCCCCACTTTCTATAAAATACTTTCATTTTGATCACCATTTTATTTAGAATCTTTTAATGATACTTATTGTTTAATATTAATGGTTTTCCTTGTTTTTCTTTGTGGTTCACAACATGTGTGTGTATAGGGGGGAGGGAAGGGGAGAAGATAGTTTTTAGATGATGAGGTGGAACTAGCAGCAGGCCACCTAGCATATATACAGTATCTTGGTCATCTGAGAATCATGAAGAGAAGACAAGGAAGACAGCTACATCCAAGTGCTACCAAAGGGTAAGACAGGTTCTGAAGATCCAGTTCAATAAGAAGAACAAGATCCATGCTGTCAATATGTATCACCTGCCAGTTATCAGATACCCTGCTGATACAGTTAACTGGCCAAAGGAGGACATGGAGGCTGCCAATGTAAAGAACCAGAAACTCTTCACAATGTACAAAGGTTTCCAACCCAAGTGCAACACCCTGAATAGAATAGAATAGAATAGAATAGAATAGAATAGAATAGAATAGAATAGAATAGAATAGAATAGAATAACAGAGTTGGAAGGGACCTTGGAGACCTTTTAGTCCCATGGTGGCGAATCTATGGCACGCGTGCCAGAGGTGGCACGCAGAGCCCTCTCTGTGGGCATGTGAACCGTTACCCCAGCTCAGCTCCGCCCTTCATACGTGCATGCCTCCTGCTGGCCAGCTGGTCTTTGGGTCTCTGCCGCGCATGCGTGGGTGGTGGGGCACATATGGGGGTGTATGGTGTATGCATGAGGGGGTGGCACATGCACAGGGGGTGCACATGCATTGCATTTTGGGGGTGTGCGTGCTTTGGGTCTGGCAAAGATTAGCCATCACTGTTCTAGTCCAACTTCCTCCTCAGGAAGTTGGACTATACCATTTCAGACAAATGGTTGTCCAATCTCTTCTTAAAAACTTCCAGTGTTGGAGCATTCACAACTAAGTTGTTCCACTTATTAATTGTTCTGTCAGGAAATTTCTTCTTAGTTCCAGGTTGCTTCTTTCCTTAATTAGTTTCCATCCATTGATTCTTGTCCTGCCCTCAGGTGCTTTAGAGAATAGTTTGACTCCCTTTTATTTGTGGCAACCCCTGAGATATCAGAACACTGCTATCATGTCACCCAGGGGTGAAATTCAAAATTTCTCCCTACCGGTTCTGTGGCCGTGGCTTGGTGGGTGTGTCAGGGGAAGGATACTGCAAAATCCTCATTCCCACCCCACTCTGGGGCCAGCCAGAGGTGGTATTTGCCGGTTCTCCGAACTACTCAAAATTTCCGCTACCGGTTCTCCAGAACCTGTCAGAACCTGCTGAATTTCACCCCTGATGTCACCCCTAGTCCTTCTTTTCATTAAACTAGACATACCCAATTCCAGCAATTGTTCTTTATATGTTTTAGCCTCCAATCCCCTAATCATCATTGTTGCTCTTCTCTGCACTCTTTCTAGAGTCTCAACATCTTTTTAACACTGTGGTGACCAAACTGGACACAGTATTCCAAGTGTGGCCCTACCAAGGCATTATAAAGTGGTATTAACACTTCATCTGATCAAAGATTTCACTCAGGCTGGAAAAAAGCAGGTAAGGCCTGAGTGCCAAAATCACTCTCCTAGATGAAACTCAAAGCATCCAGGACTACACAAGTTATATGGCACCCAAAGATAAGCAGCTGAGAGAATGCCTGAGGCAGCAGCAGACGTGGGAGGAAGATCAAATAGTGGAAGCGCCATTGCAAGGTAAGAACTGCACGAGAAATACCATTGACTGATAGTTCAGATGACTGACACTGAGAACTCTCACCCATGGCTGGACTAAAGGACAGCTCTGAGGCCAGCTCAGCACCAGATCCGTAGAAGCGGGGTTTACCATACTAGACAGGAACTGAAGTGCAGACTGTGCAAAGAGGCCTCAGAGATAGTCCCACACATAGTGGCAGGATGTAAGATGTGGGCAGGAGTAGCATACACTGAGTAGCACAACCAAACAGTTGGCATTGTTGTACAGTGGATGAGAGATTCCACAAGTCATGAACAAGAAGCCTAAAATCTTGTGGGACTACCAGATCCAGATGGACAGCAGGTACTGGTCAATCAACCAGACATCATGGTGGTAGACAAGGACCAAAAGACAGTGATAGTGATAGATATAGTGGTGCCAAGTAAAGCAACATCAGGAAGGAGTAGTATGGAAAAATATAGGATGAAGAAAAGAAAACCAAAGTGGTCCCAGTGGCAGTAAAAGCACTTGGGTCCAAGATTCCTAAGCTGGAAGAGTGGCTCTACCAGATCCCAGGAACAACAACAGAGCTCTCTATCAAGAAGAGTGCAGTTCTAGGAACACTGCACTGTTCTGCAAGACACTGTGCAGAACCATCAAACTCCCAGGCCTCTGGTATAGATTGAAAAAGACACTTATCACCCATAAAGATGAGAAGGCATTTTTCTAATGGTTAGTATGCTAGTTCAAATAATACCCTAACTCTATCCCATGGATGTATCTTATTAACAGAGTACAACTGAAACAGTCATATCTATATGGCAAGCCTACACTGCTATGTTTCAAGCAGTATATTGTGCTGCAGTTATTAAAAGTTCACTGGCACCATGGTTTGCCACCAAGAAAGAACAGAAGTTTCCTTCCAGTTCCAGTTCAAACTCACTTTCCAATTCACTTGATACTTTGGAACAGTACTTTTATAAACTTGATGAAATAAAGACTCGATAAAGTCAAGGAATGAGAAATTAGTAAGTCAGTCAGTCCCTTCCCTCAATTTTTTTCCGTACGCATGCCGTTCTGCTAGGTGCAAAATGCCTGAATTTTTCCTGACAAGTTGAGATTTGAAAGAGGTTGTTTCTCTGTTGCAACTTCTAATCAAATATTCAAGGATTAAGTCAGTGCATTATGGACAGATGTGTGCATGTGCCAGTTGTTGCTATGCTTTCATTTTTCCCCCTTATAATGTTTAATTTATCATGCTGGAGCTTTTTAAACAAGAACATCTGTAAGCAAGTTTAAGTACAACCTCTCTCATTTTACATCTGTATGCTTTGCTCTTTCTCAATGCCTTAATTGTAGATATCTTCATAAGAAATACATCTGTAGCAGTAAGAAAATGATAAACCAGAAAATCTGATAGGCTGTACAGTGTTTATAATTTACATAAATAAGCATTCTCTACTTGCTTAAGTGTGAGCACAGGATTGAAACACAATCAGTGGCAATGCACATACAGTATTTCTTTATAGGTCAAAGCCAATTAAATAAACTACAGCTAAATATTTAACAGCTCTGCTTAGTAATTAGTGGCAAATAATGGGAGCTTAAATTGATAATCACACAGGTGTTTTTAGAACTAAGCCAACTATAATGTCACATCCATTTAACAAGCATTGTATTTCTGTATGTAGTATCACAAGGTATATTTAAGGAATTTGCCTCTAAAGGTACAATGTAGTCATTGATATCCAAGGCAGCTATCATATTTAATTATTTTGCTGTGGGGTAGAGGATTGAAGGGTGTGAATATCAGAACCTGCATAATTTAAGATTTCAGAAGGTCACTTAGATTGCAATCCTTTAGCTATTGACTTGGCAAGTAAAGACTGGGTGATAATTAAAATGGAGATAAATCACTAATCTGTGACATTATGATTAAAAACAACAGAGGACCTCCTTTAAAACAATCTGGTTCAAAATATAAGTCAGACTTATATATTTATGTAATGCAAGGGAATCACTTCTGTAACATAAAATATATGTCTCACGCTATTCCACTTCTTACAAAAATGGTATGTATATGGTGGATTTACTTCTTTTGCTGAACATACCACTGTTGGGATAACGTGACAGAATAAGCTGCTGAGTCACTCTATTTGAACTGTGTGAAAATAAAAATACTTCAAAAAATGGGTCTGGATTAGATATTTTGCAAACTTCTTTCCATGACAAAGACCATCATTTCTATGCATATCACTCTTGAATAAAAAGATGAGATAAAATGAAAACTATTGATGAAGAAAGTAGATTTACTAATTACTAGTTATTATTCTGTAAAATACATGATCTGTAAATAAAATAACAGAGCACATATTATTGCAGAAAGAAGATATGAAATTCTGTCCTTTATTTTCACACGAGTAAAGAGTATGATTAATAATTTGAACCTAGGTCTATGTCTGTTTGCTGATGATCTATATCAGTGATGGCGAACCTTTTTGGCACCGAGTGCCGAAAAGGTCACGCGGAAACGTCACACACACATACTTGTCAGGGCTGCGCTCCGGAAAAGCTGAACTTCCAGGTTCTAGCACGCATGCGCGCCCGATGTTCAGTTGGCCAGCGTGCATGCACAGGACAGTTTTCGGCACTGCCGCACGTGTGAAGGTATCACGCTCTGGAAAAGCCGAACTTCCGGGTTCTAGTGCTCATGCGTGCCCGATGATCAGCTGGCCAGTGCGCATGCGCAAGCCAGTTTTTGGTGCTGCCGTGCGCGCAAAGAGATTGTGCTCTGGAAAAGCCAAACGTCTGGGTTCTGGCGCACATACACACCTGACAATCAGCTGGCTGGCGCACCTGCGCACACCAGTTTTCAGAACTGCTGCACACACGAAGAACAGCTGATCATCATGCGCGCATGCACGCCAGAAACCCAGAAGACAAACAGGCAAGGCCGCACGTGCTGGGCGACATGGCATTGCATGCCACTTTGGGCACCCGTGCCATAGGTTCGCCATCATGGATCTATATTAATTCTTCTATATAGCTGAAACCTATATATTTCAAAAAAAAAAAACCCCTCTGATTTGATAAAATGACATTATATTTATAATTTAATGAAAGCATCTTATTTCCATGATTCCAGATAGCATGATTAAAATTAGCCTCTTATTATTACTATTAGCACATATTCTCTAAAGCAGGGGTCACCAACCCCTGGTCTAAGGACTGGCACCGGTCTGCGGCATGTCAGAAACCGGTCTGCACAAACAAGCAAAGCCCCATCCACGGGATGCAGGCAGCACATGAAACCACGCCCCCTCCAGTCTGTGGAAAAACCTTTCTTCATGGGACCGGTCCCTGGTGCCCAAAAGGTTGGAGTATGTTTCCCCAGAGGTACTTATGACATCCCTCCTTCTTGTATTCTACAGAGAAGTTAAAATATTTTTATTCCATTGTGTTTTCAGCCTTCATTGATTGTGGGCACTCCAACTTCATGGGTATGTGTTTTAATCTATTGTTTTTGGTTTGTTTTTTACATACGTTTCTGCCACCAAGTGCCATGTTGGAGTAGTCTACAAATGAAGGAAAACATAATGCCTGGCATATTAGGGCTTCATAATGCCTGGCATATTAGGCACAATGCTGCATATATTCTCTATAGCAGTGTTTCCCAACCTTGGCAACTTGAAGATATTTGGACTTCAACTCCCAGAATTCCCCAGCCAGCATTCGCTGGCTGGGGAATTCTGGGAGTTGAAGTCCAGACATCTTCAAGTTGCTAAGGTTGGGAAACACTGCTCTATAGCATTGTTTCTAGAGTTCCTGGAGGTTCCTTCTCTTTATTTTCCTCTCCATGTTTTTGATATTTATGAGCTTCTGCTGTCACTATTCTCCCAACCATGCCCTTCCTATGACATCGCCTGTAATTCTTGGTGAGAACTAACGGCTCAGTTGAATTGCCTCTTTCACCTTATTCAGACTTTAGACTGTTTGTGCTACAACCTGACTATGTATCCACATCCAGCGGGAATCGTTGCCTATTGCCTAGCTTTTCTTTTCCTCCCATCAGTCTGACAGGATTTCTGATGTTTCTGCATGTTTCAGGAGCAAGAGAGCTAAGGAGGTACAGAAATGAGGGAACTACTGCAGTTAAGGTGCTTTCTTGATTTTTTTTTTAAACACACAGCCTGATCTTTGAATGGGACAGTTACAAATAATTAGACAGATTGCAAGAAAGACTCCCTTCAGATACCCCAAACAGATACCGGTAGATTTCCAAACTCTGGAGAACATATTGACCTACAATTGGAAAATTCTGACTCACATGATTATCTTTGGGTTCAGAGATATTTATATTAGGCATTGAAAATAGTTCATTTATTAATGAATATAGATTAGTGAAAACCTTATGATCAAGACATCAAGGTGGCCCCTTCTAAGACCTGTTTTCTCACTTTCCTCAAATATAAAAGCAGAGGAAAAAACAGCAGATGTCTGCTGTGATATTTTTCATCCAGTAACATTTTATGTCTTTATTGCAATGTTGATGGTAAACCTGTAGTATTGTCATTCTTGGATATTTTGTATTAGGTGAAATCACTTACATTTGTGCAAAGGAGAAGTAAGTGTTACCAGAACAATATACAGTAGAACCTTGGGTCACGAACGCTTCTGATCACGACCAAATTGGGTGCCGACCCAAAAAATCCGCTAAATGTTACACTCTGGTCGCGAACACATCCTCGGGTGGTGATTAAACACAGCCGCAGCAATTTCCCCTGCCGCGGTGATCATCCCTTTTTTTGGTACGTGCATGCACAGTCAGTCTTGCTTCCGGTCACAACCAAATCGGGTTACAACCGAAGTCCTGGAACGGATTACGGTCGTAACCGGAGGTTCCATTATACTGGAATTTTATAGTTATTACAGTATATTCAATCATGGCTGTCTGTTCAAATGGTAATGATAAACATAGGAACAGTTTGTTCCTGAATTTGTGGTAAAAACTATTATCAGATTTCCCTCTTCAAGTAATTGCAAGGATCTTACAGTTTCTTGAGGTATTTAATCTTCTAAAAGTAATTGACACATCTGGTGATTAAAAGTCCATGATCACTATGGCCCTCTGCCATAACACTGGAATTCACAGTATGAATTCAATGCACTGAAGCATTATAGTGTTATCTATTTTATAGAACAGAAAGGAAAGAAATTCTCCTACATAACTGACTGCTCACCTGACATTAAATGATCTGGCACTTCAGAAGTTAATCTATGCTGTCCACCAAAGAGATGGACTTTTCTCGGTTTTGAAATATACCACTTTTAATCATGGACTATTGGTACCATATACTTGTGAACTCCTCAGCACACCAACAAAAAAGCTAGATTTTTTTTGAACGACTAGCCAGTGATGGCGAACCTATGGCACAGGTGCCACAGGTGGCACGTGGAGCCATATCTGCTGGCACGCGAGCCGTTGCCCTAGCTCAGCAACAGTGCGTATGTGCGTGCCCGCCAGCTGATTTTTAGCTTGCGCAGAGGCTCTGGGAGGGCGATTTCAGCCTCCGGAGGGCCTCTGCGATGGCGGGGGGAGCATTTTTGAACTCCCCAAGCTCCCAAGAAAGCCTCTGGAGCCTGGGGAGGGTGAAAAATGGGCCTACTGGGTCCACTGGAAGTCGGGAAACGGAGGAGTGGGGGGGTCATGCACGCATACGCAGGGGGGTGGGGCAAGTGGGGGGCTTTGAATTATGGGTGTGGGCACCCACGTGCGAGCGATAGCGCGCGCACACACTATTTCGGCACCCGAGGAAAAAAAGATTCGCCATCACTGGACTAGGCTCTTTAAATAATGAAAACTGCAAAACGAGAAAAACTGTAAAACGAAGAAAACAAGAGAAATGGTGGAAACGAAATAAAAAACACGTGCTTAGAAAACTATTGCATGAATAATAAGAAAAATAAGGTAGGTCCAATTGTATTTTATAATATTTAATCAAAGGTTGCCTATGGATAACACCCTAATATGATTTATGAATACCTCGTCTCATGAGCCTAACAAAGCTTATCAATTGTTGCTGCAGTGGCAATTTTAAGGATTGCATGTCCCTGCTAAAAACAATCCCTGAAAAACTATTGGACTGAATCCTGGAAAACTCTAGTAGCATCAGGTAAACAATTTAAGGAGGAAATATAACTGACCGACCCATGCCCTAATAATGGCAAGTTGCCTGTATTAGCTGCTTGTCTCTATTTATATGCATTTAAAATCATGGTGGTGGTGAGGGAGGACCACATGCAGTTCACTCAAGAAACTTTCTAAAGTAAAATATTTCCTTGATCCCAGAATAAAAACGATATGTTGTCTATCAGATAGTGATTCATGATGCTGCAGCACATTTACACTTTTGAAAAAATAAGCTATAAACAAGCAAACACAGTAATGCTGCTAAGCGTAAAGGTGCAGGCAATGGGGAAGTCTCCTTTTTAATCAGATCTCAAAGGAATCTGTCATATTGAAGTGGCACTTATTCTAATTTAAAGCTCTTATGATTACTTTTATCTCTGAGAAGTGTATAAACTAACAACTTTGTTAAAAAGACTAGGCTCTCAAAATGTATATGCAACAAAAAACAGGTTTGAGCTTAGAGTGGGGGGGGAGTCATTTTCCTTTCAACATACTTTTTTCTAACAATGAAAGGAAACATGTGTTTGGGGTTGTGATGAAGTCCCTGTAGTTCAATAATATTTCTACTTTAGATCTTCACAATCAGCAAGATCTGTACAGTCATATTATCATGTTTAAGCCCTATTGTCATTGTAATATTTAATTTAATTTATTGTTCTTATAGGCCGCCCAATCCCGTAGGAATCAGGGCGGCGTATAACAGTAAAAAGAACAATTAAATACAATAAAAACAATTTTAAAAATTATAAAAGTTAAAAACCAGTCATCCATGGGGGGATTAAGGTCTCGTTCCCCCTGCCTGCAGGAAGAGTCATGTCTTCATGGCTTTGCGGAAGGCCAGCAGGGTGGGGATAATCCGGATCTCTGGTGGGAGTTGGTTCCAGAGAGATGGAGCTCCCACAGAGAAGGCTCTCCCCCGTGGTCCCACCAACCGACATTGCTTGGTTGATGGGACCTGGAGGAGACCAACTCTGTGGAACCTAACCGGTCGTAGGGAGGTATGCGGTAGGATGCGGTCCCGGAGATAACCTGGCCCTGAGCCATGTAGGGCTTTAAAGGTTAAAACCAACACCTTAAATTGCGTCCGGAGACTAATGGGCAGCCAATGTAGCTGGTGGAGAATGGGTGTTACGTGGGTGTATCTGGGAGCACCCACCACAGCTCGCGCAGCTGCATTTTGCACCAATTACAGTCTCCGGATACTCTTTAAGGGTAGCCCCATGTAGAGCGCATTACAGTAGTCTAGCCATGAGGTGATGAGGGCGTGAGTGACTGTGAATAAGGCCTCTCTCTCCATGTAGGTCGCAATTGGTGCACCAGGCGAACCTGTGCAAAGGTCCCCCTAGCCACAGCTGACAGATGTTGCTCCAATTTTAGCTGTGGATCTAGGACACCCAAATTGTGAACCCGTTCTGAGGGAGTTAATTTCTCTCCCCCAAGAACCAAGGAGGGGCAGTCGACATAATCCCAAGGGGGCAATATCCACATCCATTAGGTCTTGTCAGGATTGAGCTTGAGTCTATTCATTCCCATCCAGACCCTAACATCGTCCAGGCAATGGCACATTACATCAACTGCTTCCCTGAACTGAGACGGGGTGGAGATGTACAACTGGGTATCATCAGCATATTGCTGGTACCTCACCCCATGTCATCGGATGATCTCACCCAGCGGTTTCATGTAGATGTTAAACAGGATAGGCGAGAGGACCGAGCCCTGAGGCACCCCGCAAACCAGGGGCCTAGGGGTTGACCTCTGACTCCCTGTCAACACCGACTGCATCCTATCAGAGAGGTAGGAGGAGAACCACCGTAAAGCAGTGCCTCCCACTCCTAACTCGCCGAGTCAGCGCAGAAGGATACATGGTCAATGGTATCGAAAGCTGCTGAGAGGTCAAGTAGCACCAGGATGGAGGAATGACCACCTGAATATCAGTTCAGCTTCTTGAAAAAACCTTTATGTAGCTCCATTTTATGGGTTATGTTTCCCATAAATAAACATTAATGTGGTTCCCTTTCTATTTTCACTTTCTCTATGTACTTTATTTTATTATTCTGTCTTTCACAATAATGGTATGCGTACATGAAAAATAGTGAGTAAGACCAGTTTTAGCTGAAATGTCTAACCTTTTTAAGACCACCAATCAACTTCTCACTTTTCTCAGGGCTCCTACCACAAATGGCTTCTATTCCTCCCACTGTTGAAGGAACATTTGAAGTAGAGGGGAGTGGTAGAAACCAAATGAAACATTAACTATTTCTTTAAGTGTCTGTAATCTGGAATGTTGTCTTTGGGATCTGAAAATCAGCAGGTCCATACCATTCCCACCTCCCTTTATGCTGGAAATGATTCTATCTTCACTAACAATGAGTTAAATCTTTAACATACAATTTACTGCATGTAATCTAGCGCTTAGTACATGGATTATTCATGCATGCAGCCAAAAATAATAGAGAGAAGCTACATATAGGAAAATAGGGAAAAGAGGCACAGGATATTCAGGATGATGTTGGTCAGTGAAGCAGCTATGAGGAATGAACAGTCATCATACTGGAAATGCTGAACAATATTAAGATCCTCTGCATAAAATAAAAGCAGACTCACTCTTGCTTAATCTAAGGATTTGAGACAAGTAAGAGTAAGAGGTCTAGATAAATTAGATCAAAGGCTATAGCCAGATAAGTGTTGTTATGTACCTTTTCCATTACTAATAGTAGATAAAAACAAGTCAAAATACAGGATGAGAAGGCTGTATTGTGTTTGGTACCAAATGTGATATCATGCCATGCTCCTACCGCATTATTTATGCTTCTAAAAATCTGCTAAGATCCAAATTGTACCTTATCACACAAAAGATAATGAAAGTGAGTCGACTATATACTGTGTGCACATTGAGCTGAAAGAAAGTTTGCATTCTCTTTGAAGACAGAGTACTTTATAGATGTTTCTTTTTCAAAAAGATTGAGGGTAGTAGTCTGGGTTACAATGCTGTTTGTAGCAGAAAATAATTTTATGCTGACCAGATAGAACGTTCCTTCAAATGCACTTTGTATGGTGTGATGAAGCCCAATAGTGACCATTCTCTGTAGCAATTCTCCAGATTACCTTGACTCTGAAACCTGGATGGCCCAACCCTCATGACTTTCGAAAAGCAGGTGAAAACATGACTCATCTGGAGGATCTTCAGGTATTAATTGTACATAGCAACACCATTCTTTATAATTTTTCAGTTTCTTATTAATTACCATTTCAATCACTTTATTCTGGTTTTGAATGCTGTTTTTTTTAAATATTCTCTAAGAGACCTGGAATCCAGTTGGCCTCATGTGGATAAATTTAATATATATTTATTTATAGTCACATTTGCAAGACTGTAAAACTTTCCTTGTTATCAAAATATATGTCATAAAAGTTATAGATGCCTAATGATTTATACTGATTGGGTCTGATACCTGAAGTCATGAAGATTTTGAATGTCTGAATCCCTAAATTAGACTTAAAATTAACCAGATTGTAAACAGTTTTGATATATGTAAAAATAGTCTGTTTTAAAAAAAACCTGTTAATTGGGTTCCATTCTGCTAGTTAAATGCTTCATGTAACTTCTATTGCCCCCGCCTGTTCGTAGGACAATATTCTTGAGATCTCACTTCAAAGCTCACTTCACAAAAAGGATGGTTAAAAAAAAAAGCTAGCCTCTGATAAAATATTGTATGAAGAGCAATTGTAGGGTTTCTATTGTTTTATTTAACTCCGTAATTTGTTTTTTTGTTTGCTGATTATACAGGGTTGTTGTGGGGGTTTTTTCCTGCTCATTTTGGGCTACTGTTCATTATTACTTAAACATTGGATCCCTTTGGATAAAAGAGACTTTACTACTTTTATAAAGCAGCCAGCTATCTTTCTATAAAGCTTTATTTAGATGATGGCAGAACAATTGGAAAGCCCTTTATGAAACCTGCAACTCCATGTACATTAGTCATATCATATCCACCCCTGACTTATCCATATCATAGTCAAAGATATGGGGTTACCCACTGTCACTCAGGTAGCTCAGTGGAGTTGATCTTCTGCAACTCCTCTGTATGGTGCTTCCTATTGAAAAAAGGATTTCTGCATGCATTATTCCATAATGTGCTCTACTTCTTCCACCTTTTTCTACTCTCTCTCTCTCTCTCTCTCTCTCTCTCCAATTGCCCGTACTGTGTTATAGATAGTTCAAGGGCTATGCAGAGTTGTCTTCTCACTGCTGAGAGTAAAGGTGGGAGGGAAAGACAGACTTGTGTTTTTGGAAGTGTTCCTGTGAAGTCTCTTTCCTGTGTGCATGTGCTTGAAGACAGCTCAACGAAACGAAGGAACGGAGATACTAAACAATGCCGCATAAAGTTGCCGACTGTTCGGCTACGAGCCAGAAAATGAATCCAATTTTTCATTCTGCCGTTATAAATATTTCAGTACAAATGGTACTGATTTTCTGCAACTGTGGTTAAGCAGAGGGCCTCTGAGTGAATATTTTTTTAAAAAGTAAAATAAAACAAAGAAAAAGAGTGAAAAACAAGGGGAGATACAGGAAAAGAAATTAATGTTAGCCAACCAATTAATTTCTTCCTTTAAATGTACCAGACGTTGGGAGAAACTGCACTATAATGTAGCCCATGACTCAAAGAAGATAGGAAGAAGAAGGGGAAAAAAAAAACATTTACCCTGCTCTTCTTCTGACAGTTTCTCATAAAATATCTGCAGTCCATCTATCTTTTAGTACTCCAGGCTCCTCTGGAGAGCAGAAAATAGTAGTTTAAAGCTCACTTCTGTGCCAGACTGCAGGAGATTGCTTTCCACAGGACCCCTGCTGATGGAGGCCTAGGGGAAGAGGCCCAGGAGTTATTCAATCAGCCCAGGACTCTGGGGCGGCTGGGGGTCCTTTGAGGGCTGATTATAAAGCTGCCCTCCTGTTGCCTGCCTTAGAACAGAATGAAATGAGCAGCCGCGTGCTGAGCAGATCCTGCAAGAAGGAATTTCACCTGTCATGGAGTTTGTCAGAATTTCAGGATTTATCTCGGTGCAAAATTAATAAAATACCAGGTCAGATTTCAACCTGGCTACTTGGGCACGACATCTCAAAGTGATATTTCACCTAAGAAAACCTGTGCACTTCTCAAGTTGCTCTCGGTGTATCTATTTGAGAGGTGTGGAACTTTAGCATGATGCTCCTCTCATTAGACAGGATCAGAGGATTAAAAAAACAACAACAACCCCAGCCCAATCTAGTGTTTGCAGTGTGATATAAAGTTTCCTTGGAGCAGATGAAAAAGCAAGGTCTGGGGTGGGCATAAAACTTAAAAAAGTCTCTTGGAAGTTTCATATTTTCTTAATCAGATTCGTGGAACAGCAAAGCCGCAAACTGCAAGGCAGATAACTCTGCTCCTTAAAACAAACAAACAAACAAATCCCCCGATGAGTGCTCCAGTGGCACAGAACACAGCCTGAGATTTTTTAAAAGATCCATCAAAGAAAAACAGTTAAGAATAGTAGAGTGTAGCTTATCGGGTAAAATCACCTGCACTCTCCAATGGTGCTGATACTTTTCCCAAAATTGTATTATATTATGCACAGGTCTCCTATGATAATATGCTAGGTAGCTGGGAAACAATCAATATGCTGCAGTTTAAGTGCTAGCAAAATGCACTGCTCCCAAATAGAAAACCTTCTTTTAAGGTAAGCTATTTTGATCCACTGCAACAAATGAAAAACAAAAACCAAAACATCACGGAAACGACAAATAGCTAGAAATCATTTTGATAGTAACCATGAAAAATAAAAATAGTCAGAGAACGCACTCACAAACATACACACAGCGAAAGTCATTTCTGCCACAGTTCACAGCACAGCGACCCTCTTCTGACATCACATCTGTTAAAATTATTCACAGGCATCTGAGGTCTAGATTTGATTTATGTTTTAAAGATGTGTTATCAACAAACGACAACAACCCACACTGTGAAATCCATAAATAAATCTTGTTCTATTGATGCAAGGTATATATCTATTTCCATCTTATTGTAGTCATGCAACCAGGAACAGCAGCAAGGGGTCATAGTAATAAGAATGCCATCACAAATCTCGGTGGTCCAATTCTGACCCGCCTATGCTTCAATCAAGGCAGTTGTCACATCTCAGGTCTCTTCAGGCAGCCCTTTCACCCTATAAAAATCTTCATATGGGGTCTAGTCAAGATACAACTCTGTTTACTTATAGTCTTTGTACATGTGACTCCCCTGCCTTGGGAAACATGGAGGCAATTAATTCTCTGCCTCTGAGTGGTTTGCTTCAGTTGCAGGAGCAAATAAACACAGGGAAAGCAGAGATACTTGCCTGTGCAAATTAGGCAATGGGTGGGTAAATATGCTTCCATTTGCTGCACTTCAGGCAAATGCTGGCTAAATGCTTATATAATGCATGCGTGTGCGCACAAACACATATAGTCAGCATACTAGTAAAAATATATACATATATATCTCCATTTACTGCTGTATCTTTTGACATAACCCCCCCCCCCCAAACAAAGCAAATTAGAGACTTCCAAAGTCAGAGAAATCAGTTTGAAAGAGGCATAAAAGCTCATTGGTACAATTGGCCCGTAATAAATCTTCCTTCCAGCCCTTTTCCATTTAGACAACAATTTAACATTGATACAGATCATCAAGCCACTTCTGCCAAGTAGAAGTAGCTTGACAGTTTTAACACCAAGAGATCTCACCGTAAAGAAGAGAATCGGCAACGGCATGCAAGTGAAGGCACAGATGGTGGGAGGGAAGGCAGGGTGCTCTCAGCAGGCTACAGTAGAGATGCATTAACTCCACAGAGGGATAAGGACTTCCCACCAGTATAGTCATGAATTATAACTGAGCATGGGAGTGAGTTCTTATTGTCTCTGCCACAGCAAATATACAGTCCCATTTTCCTGCACCATCACCTTTCACCTTGACAAACTCGAAACAAAGCAAAATGTACTCTTAATATCTAATGGTACAGCATTTCACTATATGGTACAACGTATACCTATAGAGAAGGGGGAAAGAAACTAAAGACAGAGACCTTCTCTGTGACATAAATGTATTTATTGCCCATCTGATGATCTGTTGTTGAAAAGAAAATTAGTTCCCAGTAAAAGAGATTAAGTTCTTTCTAAGCAGTAGGCTGAAATCTTAGGTGAAAATAATAACTTGTAACTCTACCTATATTGCTGGTCTCTGCCCACAGATTATGCTGGGGATTTATTTTTGCCTAATGCCTTAGAGCAGGATGGGTAGTGGCTTTCCTTATATTGCTGAATTATCTTGCAAGGGAATGATGGAACTACGTAATTCAGAAATATTTAGGACTGAGAAAAAAATGATTGTCCAAAGTCATCAAGCTATCTTCTACTTCTGGTTATGAGAAGAACTCACGTTTCCCTTTTTAAGGCTCTCAGTATGTATAAATAGGCATTAGTTAATATAGAAGACTGGCTGAAGCATTCATTTCCCATAGCATGAAGACAGGTAATAATTCTATTAAGAAAAAAAATATTATCCAAATTAAAATTGTAATCCATGCACAATGAATTAAGTCTGCAACCTTCTATATAGTGAAGTCTGGAATATTTCCCAGTGAACTCAAGGAGTTTGCTTTTGAACAGACACGTATAAGATAATATGGGTAAAGGTGGTATTTATCAGAAAAGGGCAACAGAAAAGGTCAAGCATAAAACATGCAAAGGGAGGCCCCTTCACGTCACATCATTTGCGCTCTCCAATCCTTCTAAGAAGGGATTGGAATGCAGCAAAGTAGCAAAAACCAACAAAGGTTCTACTGTAGAAAGAGTTTATGTCTACATGCCCTAATAGTTCTGGACAGAACAACTATATCTGAGTTATTTAGAAATCTATGTAAAACATATTTAATTCCAAAATATAAAATTCTATTCTAAGAATATAGTCAGGCTCAGCCTTTTTCTTCATAATGTTTATAGTTTCTTCCTGAATCAAGCATTCTCCAGATGCATTAGATGACAATTCCTATCGTCCCTAGCAGGGGTGGGTTCCACTTACCTTCCCTACCGGTACGCAGCGTAATGGAAGTGCGTGTTTTGCCCCATCATGTTGCGCGAAACACCCAGAAATGACTCTCTGTGCATGCGCAGAAGCCTTTGCGCATGCACAGAGGTTTTCTTTTCAAGCCGTGGTGACCGGAGGACTAGTTCGGGAGCGTGGACCGCTGGTCATCGCTGCCGGTTCGGTGAGCAGCGGTAAATTTCCGCTACCGGTTCTAAAGAACCGGTCCGAACCAGCAGCAACCCACCACTGGTCCCTAGCATGCCTGCTGATCAGAGACCACTGTTGCTGTACTTTGATAGATACATTTGAAAGATTCCAGACTGACGCTGTTTTGGCACAAGCTATTCATATAATATATAATAATAATGTTTTAATGTCTTTAAAAATTCCAGAATCATAAAGTCCCTGGATGAAGATTTAAGTTCAACTCCCTGTTCACTGCAGGAATCAAGGTGAAGTGTCAAAGACAGAGGACAATCTTACTTTCACTTGCACGCATCTTGTGCAGGAGAGTCCACTACCTCTCTTGGAAACTGGTTCTGCTGTTGAACTGCTCTTCCAGTTCAGAAGTTGTTTTTTCTCCTAGCGCTCCGTCAGATTCTGCCTTCCTGTAACTCTATTTACATTTTAAAAACAATCCTATGCTTCTCATCTCAAGGGAAAGGAGTCCTCTGCCAAATTGTCTTGCCCTCAGCAAAGTCATCAATGGCGAAGATTTATCGTTTTAGGCAGTTTAAGAATTTCCCCACTTTTAAAAGGGGGCGTTTATCCTGTCTTTCACTTTCGTTTAAAGCTTCAGTGTTCCTGTTCTAAATGACAGCACCGCAAGCACTGCTTTTAAGCATGATTCATCTTGCCTACCACATCCCAGGTTTTTACACCGAGCACCACTCTCTCATGAACAATGGAATCTTGCTCCTTCATAGCTGCCGGGCAGAGACTGTTACTAGCTATAGACTTGCCACCAAGTATTACAATAAAGGCTACAAATGGGAATGCCACTTATACACAGGTTCCATTCTGAAAATGCCTTGCTTTAACAAATGCTTGTCAACAAAAGTAATATACCTCCAGCCCACCCAAATGTGTAACATCTCTTCTATGAAAACTGCAGCTAAATTACCCCCACCCACCCCGTTTCAGGAATGGGATGAATCTTAATGATATTTCTATTGCTGCTGCTCCACTTTTGTTTCATCCATTGTGATTTCATAATGTGATTTATAATAAAAACGTGCTTCTAAGGAGGCTGATGTCACTCACTCGTGAAGAAAGTATCTATAAATTCAGAGAATTTTGCCCAATACAGTTATAAATACCCCTTGATAAACACTCCTTTTGGAGAACAAAATGCTTGAGAGTGGTATCACTTAGGCTTTTGGCAAGGAAGAGAGATACCCCTCACTTCATCACACTTGCTATCTTTCATTTTTATCTTTTATTTATTTAATTGTCAATTCTTTATTTAATGCTTGTGAATTGCCCAGAGTCATTGTGAGTAGAGAGGCATATAAGTTTAATAAATTATTATTATTATTATTATTATGGTTCATTACATGATCAGCCAGATGTTCAGACTGGATTTGGCATTTTTGTCCGCCTATTGGGTCAAGGCAGATGTGGATGTTTGATGGTGTTACAGATATCATTGCAGAATATAAGTTGTTCCAAGTAAAGCTGCCTTTTGTCATTGGATGATTGTGAATTTGTCAGTACTGATCATGTTCAAGTGGTGCTCCAATTGTTTTGGGATTGTACCAGGGGTGAAATTCAGCAGGTTCTGGAGAACCGGTAGTGGAAATTTTGAGTAGTTCAGAGAACCGGCAAATACCACCTCTGATATTTGGCCCCAGAGTGGGGTGGGAATGGAGATTTTGCAGTATCCTTCCCCTGCCACGCCCACAGAACCGGCAGGGAAAATTTTTGAATTTCACCCCTGGATTGTACCCAACACACTTATTACTGTTATTTATTATTGTTGATAGGGGCCCGATGGCTCAACAGTTAAAGGCGCTGAGCTTGTTAGCTGGAAAGCTGACAGCCTGGGTTCAAGACTCAAATGCAGTTTGACGGAGTGAGCTCCTGTTATTTGCCCAGCTCCTGAAAACCTTGTAGTTCGAAACCTTGCAAATTCAAATAGATAAATAGGTACCACTTCGGTGGGAATGTAACAGGGTTTGTATGCCTTGGCATATACCGTATTTTTCGGAGTATAAGACGCACCTTTTTACCCCCAAAAAGAGGGTGAAAACTTGGGTGCGTCTTATACACCGAATGTAGCCCCACCCAGCCACCCCCACCCTTTGCCTCTGCCTCCCAGCAATTTACCTTCTTGCAGCAAACAGGGCAGAGCCTGATTAGCACGAGCAAGTGATTATCTGCCTCCCGACCCACAGCTGACTGAGGCTTGCAAGCCACGTGCTAAAATGAAACTAACTACGGTAGCTGCAAGGAGACAAATTGCTGGGAGGTGAACTGCTGGCAATGTTGGACTGCTGAAACTGCAAGGAGGTAAGTAAATAACTATAAATGTTTGTAGAGTGTTCAAATTATTGGACTTATTTTTTTAAAGACTGCTTTATTGTTTTTCTAGACAACTTAACAAAATGAAGAAGCTTTTTAAAATAAATGCTTGATCTGAAGAGGCCCAGTGCTTTTGTATCTTCTTTTAAATAGCAGATAATGTATACTTACAGAAAGCCACATCAAATTTAAAGATCTGTAAAAGTATAATCTGAAATGTAACAGTGTCCTGTTAAGTATTATAGTTAAATCCTGACTTACCTTGGAGTAGATCTATTTAAATAATTGGGAGGAGTTAGTGTGACTACATTTAAGAAAACTTTCTGGCATAATGTACATTTCTCCAATTCTTTGCTATTTCTATGGGTCAGGCACACATGCACAGAAATACACAGCAAACAGTGTATATCATCTGTGCTGTTTGCTGTTTGGCAAATTGCTTGGAGGCAGAGGCCTTTTTTCCTTGTTTTCCTCCCCCAAAACTAAGGTGCGTCTTATACTCCAGTGAGCTTTATACTCCGAAAAATACGGTATTTTGGAAAAGAATTTTGAAGAGCCATTAGTATAGGATAAAATCTTCTTTCAGTTTTTGGAACTTCATCCTCTCTAGCAGGTTGGATTTCAATTTCTATAAGTTCAAGTCAAAAGACGGACCCTAGAGCTCCTTTCGCTGATAATTTAATTAAGATAATGTAATTAGTGAAAAAGACTGAATGTGGCCAGGACTGTCCTCAGTCTCATGGAAAGTTCAAGATTTTTGGGCTACTGCTCAACACATTATTATAATTGCTTCTAAATGTCAGAAAAATACAAAACAATCTTACATTAAAGTGCTTCCATCATTAGGGTTATCCATGAAGGAGTTAGAATTGGATTAGGAGGAAGGGAAAGAGAGGGAAATAGTCCAGAGCATTTCTGGCTCTTAAAAATAGCAGCAATTTATTTTCAACTCTAGATCAGATGAAAAATAATGTAATGTAAGGACAACTTCTAGTTGCAAGAGAATGGACTAACAACAAGTTGTTGAATGGAGCTTATGCCATCCACCAGTAGTGATATATTGGTAAGAAAAGCAAAGACGATTTTCAAAAACATATTCATATGTGAAGCAACTTTTCCCATGCCATAATAGGTTTTTTTTGACATACTAATTTTTTTTTAAAAAAACCTCACTAATTACCTATGTGAATAAAAGGCATGATTAACTTAATGGTTTTCATGATACAAATGCCCTTTGGCAGAAACAGCTACAATATAAGAAGATATTTTGTTGGTAGTGAGTTCTGGGACTGAATTTAAAGTGCAACTTGGAATAGCTATAGCTGTGATGGCGAACCTATGGCACGTGTGCCACAGGTGGCACGCAGCGCCTTCTCTGTGGGCACGCGAGCCGTCGCCCTAGTTCAGCTCCACCGTGCATGCACGCGCACCTCCCACCAGCTAGCTGGTCTCTGTTGCACATGCGTGGGGGGTACATGTGGGAGGACACATGCACATGCACAGGGGGCGGGGCATTTTGGGGGTTCAGGCGCGCTTTGGGCACTTGGTCTGGAAAAGGTTAGCCATCACTGAGCTATAGTATACTGCAGGGGTCCCCAATCCTTGGGCCACAGCCCACTACTAGGCCCTGGTCTGTTCAAAACCAGGCAGCGCTAGTGATGGGCAAGCGCGCACACAAAGCTCCACTCGTACAAGCAGTGGGCCCTTACACTCCCACATGAAGCTCCACTTGGGGATGGAGGGCACTGTGCCCACACCAATGAAGCTGTGCACATGCACGCATGCCTGTAACTAATCCCCACCACCACACTCACGCTGGGCACCAAGGTGGAAAGGATGGGGATCGCTGGTATATTGGATTAATGACATCATTAATTCCATAGAATGTGAACTGACCTTCAGGTATACTTGTGTTTTGGACTACAAATTCAAATCCCACTGTCCATCTACTAATTTATCAGAAACCCTATTTATTTTTACAGAATATAATGGTTATTATACCTTATCCTTCAACTGGTTTCACTAATTAGCATTCGTATTTGCAGTTGCTGTGGGAAATACAATCCTCAATGGTGATAACGTTTTTCTACTTTAAAACTAGTCTTTCATTGTGTAGGGATACTAAACTGATCATTAAGAAAAGGGAAGCTTATATTCATTTTGATGAACACACATACACATACATACATGCATGCATACATATATACATACACACAAAAACTATCTTCCACTATGTAATAAGTAGTAAAATTGTTACAAAAACATGAGAAGTTGAAATGGGAACATAAACCCCAAAACCCTGAAGTGAGAAAATGAAGTTGCAGCTTTTTTATGTACAGTGAATGCCACTCTCTAAATTGGTTTGTGGAATAATTACAAACATAAAATAAATGATTTAAGTTGGAAATTTTAGTTTTTTTTAAAAAAATTGACAAACAAAATTCTTCACTGTGACTCCTTACATATTTATCTTATCGGGATATTTTAAAACAAATATTGAAACTTAATTGATATTCCCAACTATGAATGAATTAGAAAGCAAAGAAGTTGATAATGCTAATTCATTCATAATTCATCTGTATGAATTTTGTGGACTTAAATCTTTCCTTCTGAACATTCCACTGAATGTTTGCCATAATGCAAACTATTTCGACTTTCTGGAACTCTTTTTTGATTTGTTTTTTAAGAAAACCTATAAGCCATTATAAAATGTAAAAACTGCTGTAATGACTGTCTCATATTTCCTCTCAATATTATGCATAAAAGTTAATTCATTTCAACCATAATGGAAAACATTTTCCTCCCTTGAAAAGTGGGCTAAAAATATAATAGCATAAACAAAAGTTTCCCTTTACTGTACAGCACAGTGATTTTTACAAAAGGACACATACATATTCACACAGATCTAAATGACTGCTATCTGTGCAATTACTTATTGCATATTATCCAGATTACAAAATGACATGTGACACTGAATTTTTTCAAAGTATAGGGAAATTAAATGACATAACATCTAAACAATATTTTAGAGTCTTTGAAGAAAAGAAGGGTTACTTTATACCTGATTACAACTGTCCCTGTAGGGAGAAAAATATTTCAATTGTCTACGTCGACATAGCCAAGCTATTTAATCATTTTACATACTTCTTGGTACTATGAGAATGTAGCTGTGACAAGTCTGATGTAGTGTATTTTACAAAGAGCTATAAATATTCATGGACTAATGAACCACCTACCCACTGGGAGTGATTACATTTGAATAGGCCAATCAAAGACAGGTTGAGTTCACACACTCTAGACCAGGAAGTTTCTTTTTCAGGAAAAAATTACCTTATGAAAGACTAATATAGCTGTAAAATCCTTCAGTCCCCAGGGGAGAAAAGTAGCAGTGGAAGGAATCTGAAGCATTCTTTTCTTAAGCATTAAAATTTTAAAATATGATTTTAAAAGGAAAAAAAAGTACAAAGATGAAATATTTCTCCCAATGTATTTCTTTCATACCAAACTACATGTTAACTATTGGGGGAAATGGAAACAAGGACTGCTAGGAAAATAGCACATCACTGATAAGTCTGTCCCCAGTAGAGGCAGCACCAAACCATCTTTGGCTAAACTTGAAAAAGTTAAACAAGTTTGAATGTGGTTGATCCTGGATAGGAGACCACCAAAAAATTGCAGGCCTACGGAAAGGGAAACATTCATCATTATGAGCCGAGGTGGCGCAGCAGTTAGAGTGCAGTACTGCAGGTCACTTTAGCTGACTGTGATCAGCAGTTCAGCTGTTCAAATCTCACCGGCTCACCTATCCTGTGTCTAAATTCAGTTTCTATACCCCAGTAAATTAAGAGGTTTTGAGCAGACTCATGATCTGCAAACCTCACCATTTTACTGTTTTTAATCTCCTGCATCACAAATGAAAGAAATCACCTTGATATGATGAAGTCACAAAACCATATTTGTTAAAACGGAAGTAGGCAATCTGACGTTCCAGTTCCTATAATCCTTTACCGTCGCTTGTCCCTTAATGTCATCTGGCATTAGTGTCAGTTTTAATCTAAAACATCTCAAGGACACAAGGTCATTGGCCCCTGAATTAACAGCAAGAATGTTCTACATGCAAACTCCAACTTGATTATTTATTTGTATAGCAACTAGGCCAGAATTTAGTCAACCTCGTGACTTCTGAAAAAATAAGGCTATTTATTATGTGAAACCATTTCACTTCAGCTGACTGAGATTAATTGGAATTCATATAGGCTTTCTTTTAAATTAAAAAAAAAGTCAAAAGATTGGCTTGACCTAATGTGCAGGTGCAGCTGAATTTCAGGGACTGAAAAACAATGGCAGTTCTTTTTTTCATACATCCCAGAGATCCAAGCATTGTCAACTTTAATTCTTTATTTTACTTAAAGAAACACTCTTGGCCTTTTTCCCTTAAGAATATATTCTTCACATTTAATCTGTTTCAGTTGAAAGTTCCCAGTCTTTATGTTATTTATCAATAATTGTTAAGGCAATACTGTGGTCAGTATTCTTGATTTCAACTCCATTATAATCTCTTTTGTTAGGAACAGACTGCAAGCTTTTGTAGTGTCAATCTTAAAATTAAATGCAAACAACTTCCAATCTAATGAGTGGCAGCTCAATAGCAATAGTATTGTAAATGGCAACACAACTTGAAATGTCACTCCAATTGTTTAGGTTTTGGGGGGGGGAACTCAGAACAGATTTTAGATTTTATATCAAAATTGCATAAAGAATGCAATACGGCAATAAAACAGACATGACAGGTACTTTCCATCTACTCATTGTACTAAGCCAGTGGTGGCGAACCTTTTTCGGCTCGCGTGCCAAAAAGGAGGGGGCGCGATCGCACGCACTCGCGTGCCCACACCCATTCCCTCCCCCCCACGCATGCGCACAACACCCCCCCCATGCTGCCCCCTCCGCTTGCGCACACACCCCCACCCCCGCGCAAAGGCTTACCGGAGCCTGGGACGACGAAACCGGCAAACCGGAAGTGCGAAAAAACGCACTTCCGGTTTGCCGGTGGGCAACCCTCGCGTGCCGGCTTCTATGGCTCCGCGTGCCACCTCTGGCACGCGTGCCATAGGTTCGCCACCACGGTACTAAGCCATACCGGTAGTTTGCTTAGCAATCTCTAGTTGAATAAACCACAATTTCTTGGGATCATATACTGAGATTTAAAAAGAAGTTTTAAACACTAAAAACACTAAGATCAAACAAAGAAAACCACACTATAAATGAGTGTAGTGTGTGAACCCAAGCTCTGTTTTCTAGAATATGGATTTTCTTCTAAATTTTCTTCTTGTTGGCCTGTAGAATAGCCAAATAAAACAAATAAAACATTGAAAATTGTGGGCTTACAAATGAACAAAGTATTTGATAAATCTAAACAGCTGTGGGTTGTTGTTGTTTTTGGTATGCTCTTGGATACTTTCAAAACAGAAGTTTCAGTAAAAGCCCTAAATTCTATTATTAGCATAAAATTACTGAGTTAAAAGAATCTTTTTAATCTCATGCAGCTCCTATTAGGCCTAACTTGCATTAATAATGGTAAGGGATAATGGGAATTTGCAGTTCAATAATATATGGAGGCCAAATATTGCTTACCTCCAATTTAGTGCACATTTCTCCTAAACTAACCTGTTGGATTTTACTTGTAAATCTGGCCTTTACATGACCTTTTGTTGCACTGTATCACTTTACTGAACAGTTTTAAATTCTCATTCTCTGCATTTTCTAACTTTTGAAAAGTAATTATATCTTTTCTTTACCATAAAGGATAAACAGCTACATTCCCTATTCTTTCCGAAGTTTTATTCAGTATCAGATAAGTGTTAAATTTATTCCCAACAGATGGGAATACACACAAATTTATACTTCTTCTATTTAAGCCAAAGCAGTTGAAATTGCACAGCATTTTCTATATAGGATATTTTGTCATGAAGTTTTGTTCCTTTCTCCCAAAAATGCACATTGCATGTCACAAGCCAGGGCTCTGAACATGCAGCTACAATTTTGACTTTTTAAAGCTCCTTTCCTTGCTAGAATAATTAATTACTAACAGTAACCACGTGCTGCATTCACATCACCAAAATTTGACTGCAATGATTTCACAATGGTTATCATCTTATGATAAAATCTAAACTATTTTCATAGCTCTTGTATCTAATCCCAGTTTGCAATGCTATATTGGTTTATTTGTAAAGTGACCAGATTTTTTTTTTAAGCGGGACACCGACGGGGGGGCAGGGCCGCCTGGACGCCGCCATTTGAGTTTTGTCCTCTGCGCATGCGCAGAACTCTGCACATGCACAGAGGGCAAAAGACGGCTAATGTCGGCGTCCAGGTGGGGGGGGAGGCGGGAGGCCTTTCCTCGCCTCCCACCTCCCCTTCGGGAGCCGGCAGTGGCTTGGGCTGGCTTGGGAAGGGGAGCAGCCCCAGCATCTCTTGGCTCTCCTCCTCCCTCCCCCCCGCCCACCCGGGGGTCCCACGCCGCCCGCTGACCTCGTGCACGTCCTTGAAGGCTGCGAGAAGCGGAGCAGGGCCCAGTCGGACATCGGCCTCACCTTCCCTCACGGCCCTGGCACCGCTGCTTTAACGCGACCCACTCGCCGGAGGACGGAGCGCCCGGAAGCTGGCCGTCGGGCCTGCGCTTCACATCCGGCGCGGGGTGATGACGTCGCGCGAGGGACTTTTTCCTGCCCTCGCTTCAGCAGTATCTCAATTGAAGCTCGATAAGGTGACCAGACGTCACGATTTTGAGAGGGCCTGCTGCTGCTGCTGCTGCTGCCCCTGCGGCTGGGCCCAACCTGGCCGTCCTCGAGTGCCTGCAGGCCGATTTTTGGAAAGAATGCCCTAGTCGTGCATTCTTTTAAAAACTCGGGACTTTTTAGAGGACGGGCGGGACGCGGGACAAATCATTAAAAAGCGGGTCTGTCCCACCAAAATCGGGACGTCTGGTCACCTTATTTATTTGGCCTTCACAGGAATTCTATAGTCAGCTCAGTTCAGTGTTTCACTAAATCACAGATAAAACTGCACCTATCAGTGAGTGAAGCGATATACACAAAACATTTTGAACTCCAGACCATCTGTTGGGAATAAATTTAGAGAGGGGAGAAAAAAAAACCTGAGAAATTATAAACAAACTGGCCCCTGCTAAGCTTGTGCTAAAACTCCTTTCATTTAAAAGCCACTATTGCACTGAATTCTTTTCCAAGGACAATGGCTGTTTGGAGGCACACATTAATGAACAAAAAACATTATCAGCCATTTTTATAGCACAATCTAGTGCCAGTTTCCAATACACATTTTCCACTGCAAGAAAAGTGGGTGGAATTAAGATTATGTGTGTTTTATCATTTACATTTATAGTATAAGTGCATGCCACAAGGACCTATAGAATCGACTGCAGGTGAAATGGGAAGCCACATTGCTAATTTTGTTGAAGCTGGTTTTTCTTGGCTACATTAGTTCAAAAGCTATAGAAAATAGTTCTTTGAATAGATATCATTTCATCGATAATAATTAGCTTTGGTGTATTTTATTATTTTTCATCAAGGTAAATGTGATACAATAACAATTTTAGATGCTTAGATTCATCAATCTATTAGGATGTGTAAATTATGAATGTGTAAGTTTCAACGTGTTTGGTACATTCACCTTATTTTTTAAAAAATGCTGCATTACTATTTCTAGCTTCTTGGAGATAAAAACCAGTTCACTAATTTTAGATATGCAATTTTCTTAATTTTCAGTAGGTGAAATAGAAATCTCTTTTCTTAGCAAATCCATAGTTGTTATGCAGTAACAACTTACACATTTTTTTAAAAAAAACCCAACATCCTATCTTCACATAATAATCTTTAGACTTTCTTCCATTCCATTTCTCTCTAGTGTAATCTCTATAGTATCCCACTGAAAGCAGAATGTGGGTTTACAACAAAATAGCACTGACTCAACATTATTACTTTTAATGAAGGACAAAGCTTTTTTCTAGGTTCAAGAAAAAGACTGCCAAATAAGATGAAATCCTGATAAGAAGAATTCTATCAGAAATATTCAAGCTATGGGAATTGCTATGAAACTAATAGAACTACTGAGTAACATAATAATTAAGACAGTATTTTTAAGCCTTTCCCAACTTTTAATATTTTATTATTTAGCTAGCAAAAGTATTACTATAGTTTAGTTCTACACCTCCAGAAAATATTTGATCCAACTAACTTACACATGAAATGTTGTAAGTTGGATGTGTGAATGCACTGGACTTGTATTTACCATCAAATAAATATAATTGATATAGTAAGAAGCTGGAACAAAGTGATCTCATGTATACCAGAACAGAACAAATCTATAGACTATGAAAGTAGTCACAGTTAGTCATTGTGTCAAGCCAAAATTGAGGATAGGGCTTATACCAATAAAATCACAACTCTGAGTTACAGTACTGATGCATATTGTACCTCCTTCCTACTACTGAGAACAAAGGCTAACTGAGGAACAAATCAGTTTATCGTATTAAATTCTATATAATTTGTCCCTGTGATGACCCTTCAATATTTCTATAGCAGTTCAGGCCCCAAATTTGGTTCTTTTTCTCTTTTATCCAGTAGCCTTTTCCTTCTTCATATGCCATATTGTGCAGGGTTAGTCAGGAACATTAGCTGGTGCCACCCATGTCCTCCTGAAGCAAAGGTGGCAGTCCACCCATTTTAAAAGCAACACTTTAAATATTTCTGATGCAAGTCATTCCTGTGCTTTCCAAATTCCTGCCGCTCTCTTATGGCGACATCTAATTAGTTACATCTAAATGTTACATGATGCCAACTGCTTGAAGGATGTGGAATTATTTGTGGGGGTGAGCAATTAGAGATTTTATCCTGCTACTACAAAGAATATGTTAGCTTTCAAAAGTATTGTTTTCAGGACTCTAGAAATTCATACAATGAAATTCAGAATACTTGAAACAAATGGTGCTTGTTTCAAGGGATTTCATGGATGGAGTCAAGATATTAGCAACTCCCAACTGCTGTCCAGGGACCACTTTGTTGAACCAAAAAATGTCAGTGGGAGAAGTCGACAGTATTTTAAATGACAACGTAATCGCACAGTCATTTGGTTGTCCAAAAATATTTTTTTAAAAAAACATGGTAGGTATCCGGTGAAACAGTTAAATCTTGTGAGACCCTGATGACCTGATTCTTGTGTAACCTCCTGAGATTGTGGCACTCTCGTCTGCAATTTTCCAGATGTTGCTATTTTGGGATTTACAGACACTATCCATGTCCCCTGCAGATAGTTTGGCACCTATGGATGTAGCATTACTAATTCTTTTTCTATGAAATGAGTAAGGCTTTTTTGTTTCTGATTTATAGCTGTTATTTAAATTTGATGCATACACAGCAGTTGCTTCTTTATGAGACTAAAAACCTATAGCTTTCTAACCATCCTTATTGGAGAAGGGAAATGGAAATGAACTGTCCATGCATATTTCAGATTATATCACCTGCCTATGGTATGAAAAAGCCAAGATAAGGATTTTTGTCAGTGACAGCACGTGCATACTTCAGTCCTGGCAGTAGTTTTGTGGGAAGGCAGTGGTGGGAGGAAAGGAAACCTGAGAGCAAGATCAGGAGGTGGGCAGGCCATTGCCAGACCACGCAGAGGACGTGTAAAAGCACTCCAGGATCCTTATGAGTATTGTTCAAACTGAAACTCTATAACAACCAAAATGTTTCAGGTTTTGTTTCTGTTAAACAGCAGCTGATCAGGAAACAGTTTGGTAGAACTTCCAAAATGCAATGATTTGTTTGGGGTTAAAAAACACAAAAAGTATTTTCCAATTTATATACCTCCTTTATATGCTTTAAAGTTCTTGAAGAGGTTCACTTTGTGGTCTGACTACATATATTTTTTCTTCTGATCCATCTTTCCTTACCCCCTATTCTCAGGAAGCATCGTAGAACTTCACAGAAACCAATACATTGGAGCAATTTAGCTAATAATTAGTATCTAATGAATAATATATTTTATGCCCCCTCTATGCAAACAGAAGAAAAGCAAAATACCTGCAATTCTGTTTGAAAGAAGAACTTCTGAGGGCATTGTGTGCAGTCGTAGATCTTGTCTTCTTGCCCATGGGCTGAAAAAATATGTTGCTGCAATTTGTTGGCTTGAACAAATACTGGAAACATTAAAAAGAAAAATGTGAACTTTTTGTTATACATTGAGAGACTTTTTTTCCGGTGAACATTTCCTCATTACTCACAGCAATTGCAAAGGGTACAATTATCAAAGAACCCTATAATTTCTGATTATACTGTTGCTATAATAGGCACCAGCCATGATTATTCAGCTCGACGTTCAAGTCTTAATTTTCTTTTCTATTCTTTGTAAAGAACCATGCTTATATGTCTGGTAAAAACATAATCAAATAACACTTAAATTACAAACATTTAGAAGTGTACCTTTCCCATTTTACCATAACAATTTAAAATTAAACCATACTCCACTAAAATTCAACATTAAAATTCTTGCTACTGAAAATTTTTGAAGTAACAGATTCTAAAGCCTGTTTTGTGCATTTGCCTAAGTAGTTGATTCTATCCTGTATTGAAATGTGTTAATGTATTGAAACAATTCTGTACAGAAATGTATTAATGTTAAAAATTATATCCCACAGCTATATTGGGGCAATATGTATAAATGTGAAACAGAACTACAGGTAAATTCTCTTTGGATACTTTAAGATCAACGCTGAGTACACACTGAATGCAAAGGTTTCAATAATATAAACATGTTCAATTTTAATGACTACAAACAAGGCCCTAAGACTGTGTAACAGTTTACCTAGGAGACATAGTATTAATAATTAAATTGTATATGCCAGAGGCAGTGTTTGGGTTGGCAGCACTGACTTCTGATGGATGCCTGGTGCACTGTGACCTAAAAAAAGTTTGCATATACAATATTAATTTGTATAGGCAGAGTAAGGATTTATTAAAGATGCTGGCATTTAACTTTGACTCCATTCCTAATCATTAAAATAATTCTAATTGAATGCCAACAAAAAAGAAAGCATTAGAATAGGGTTCTTATGAGTCATACATTTTAATCACATTTTTCATTACGTTAAAAAGTATTGGATTCCATTTTCCATATAAAATTTATATTGGTGATTCTCAGTTCTTGTTAATATTCTGCACATTGTATAAATTTAATAGCATATTACTCCTAAAACATCATTGTCTATCATTAATGTGCTGTAACTATTTACCCCATCAGCAAAAAAAAAAAAAAAGTTGTTATTTTCAACATACATATTAGAATAAGAGTTTCAATACTTTGAACACAATTGATAAAGCCTCAAGCTGAAATGTTGTTCTTGGTGTTATTTGGGAAATCTATTCGTGGAAACAAACAGAAATAGGATTGTTTTTCTAATGTTTTATTACACAGCCAAAACTTACACTCTAGAACAGCGGTTCTTAACCTTTTTAGTGGTCCGCACCCACTTGAATCTGAAAATAAGCTCTTGCACCTCCTTAAAAAAATGTGTGTATATTTTTTATTTAAGAAAAAACATTTATTGCATAAACAAATGCAGTGTTTATTTACAATATATCACCTCGTCTGTATTTTTTAAATTTTTTTTTACATTTCTCTCACACCCCTGGAAATGCTCTCTCGCACCCTTAGGGGTGCATGCACCCCAGGTTAAGAACCACTGCTCTAGAATCACAAATGGTATTAAAAGTTGCCTACAACACACTTTTGATATAAATACAGCATATAAATTCAACATTAATGACTTTTGTCTACATGTAGAAAATGTGGAAAACAAAACAAAAACTCTACTGTGGGAATTACCAAACCAGCATGGTTGACAGGCACACTGTTGAAAACCAAACTAGCTTCAAACCTTATTAGAGCAACCTATGTGCTCACAAGTAACTAAATGTTATAATACAGAGGAAAAATGTTTAACTAGTAAGTAGGAGGCAATAATTAGAAATAGCAGCAAGGCTTGCTTCTGTTTTATTGGGCAAAGTGCTGCCAAAGAACAAGAAATAACATTTTGGGGGTTTTCTTCTCAGTGTAGAAATAACAAGCCTGAACGGCATCCTATTGATGATATACAGCTGTGCAGACTGCTGACTTTACTCTTTTAGAAAACAGATCCTGCATCGGGACACTGTATTTAAATTGTAAAGTTCAATAGCATTACTGCTATTAGAAATAAAATGTTTTTATGTGGCCCTTAACTTATTAGATTTCCAATTATAGTTTTAGATTATGTTTCATCCAGAAAGTCTTTATGTTTCACACTGTGCAAGAGGCCTGCTCTTAAAAGAAGTGGATCTGTAAAAAGCTGACAGATGGGGTTTCTTTCACTAGAATGATATGTGATTGAGTCCCTATTCCGGTAGCACGGAATATTATAGGTAGGAGAAATGGCATGGGATTAGTTTGGTTGCAGAAAGAAAAGTTAGTGGACGACTGTTGGGTAGGCTGAAAATAATCTGAAAGTAAGGCAATTTGGAGGATGCAGTAGATCTAGATCATAAGGGTAGTATGTACTCAGTTATGATTTACCAAATAAAGTCACAAATGCATGCTTATCACTGGGTAACAGCAGCATGCATTATATAGTGATTAAGCAGGAAAGATTTATTTTCATATATTTCAATAGAGTGACTCAGCTGCAAGTCATTATGCTGACTACTCATAATGAATCAACATGCAAGCTGTACGGGCCCAGATAGCCATGTGTTGTTTGTGTTGCATTTAGATGTATTTAGTTTAGTTTAGTTTAGTTTAATTAGATTTATATATTTGATCAACATTCTTTAGTCTGGTGTAGGAATCCACATACAGTGCGTTGACAGTACCCTTTTGGTTTCAGCCTGGTAGTCTATGATACTGGTACAATGATCATTTAACTGACAATAAATAGGATCATGTTTTAGAGCATGATGTCCAACCTTTTGGCTTGCCTGGGCTGCACTGAGTGTAGAGGATTGTCTTGGACTGCATATAAAATATATAATATACTTAATGTTTACTATCTTGAAGGCAAGCATTACTAGCTAGGGCTGCATGTGGCCCATGGGTCACAGATTAGACACATCTTTCTTAGAGTATTGTGCTGAACCAATGTCACCGATGATAATAAATGATAGGATAAGAACCAACTTGCACATAGCAGATGTATTTTCCTCCATTCCTAACTTCTTCAAAAATAGTGACACATTTATTTCCATAACAATTTACAAACAACACCAATGTTGGTGGGGAAACACCAGTGCCATGCATACCCCAACTATAGTCATAATCAACATGTGTAGACTATTTTTATGTACAGTATGTATGTATTTATTTATATCCTGCCTTTATTATTTTGAAAAATAACATACCTAATTTTCCTTTCTCCTCCTATTTTCCTCACGATAACAACCCCGTGAGATGAGTTGGCTGAGAGAGTTACTGGCCCAAGGTCACCCAGCTTTCATGATTCAGGTGGACTAGAACTCAAGGTCTCCTAGTTTCTAGCCTAGTTACACTAGACCAGTAGTCCCCAACCTTTCTGGCTCCATGGACCAGCAGAAGCAGCGGTGGCGGTGTGGGAAAGGGGGTGGTTTTGTGCATGCAATCTACCTCCCAAGCATGCGCAAATGAAGCTTTGCACACTTGCCTGCCCCTTGCGCAGATGGTTCCCAACAGGCCGCGGACCAGTATCGGGCCATGGACTGGGTGTTGGGGACCTCTGCATTAGACCAAACTTGTTTGTTTTTTCCACCTGAGAATATCAAATTCTTTTCACAATACTGTATTATATACTGCTTTAAAAAGTCTTATTTTAAAAACAGACATTAAAGTATGTACTGGCTTCTAAGAAAAAACAGTAATAAGGTACAAAGTTACTAAGATTTGGGCAAGAAAAGGTAAAGTAAGACTGTTTTCAATTAACAGCCTCCTGCAGATCTCACTGTTAATATGAAAAACTGTTTATTTTCTCCATATTTTCAATAAGTAATAAACAGTCTTGGCAGTTTGTAAGTTTTTCAAGGGTAACTGTGATCCAGAAACATAACAGTAATACCCTTCTTCTCTCTGTAACTGTACCAAGCCAGCCAAATATGTGACATGCAGGAATGCAGTTATGGAGGCAAATTAGCAGAAATACCCCTCTATTCGCCCCTAATGTTTTGAATAAGCAGAATAATCTGCTACATAGCAAGAGGATCCTTTCTCCGAATCCCATCCTACCAATCAAATAACAAACATATTTTGTGAGAGGAATGTTGGAAAGAGAGAATCCCGATTTCAATAGTGTGGCATAAATGATATCATTGAAGAATATACATCAGTCAATGAAAGCCAAGGTGCACAATGAATCAGTCCTATCAGAGTGCTCACCTGTAAAACAGACTGGACACTTGAAGGTCCCTCCCATTCCTTCAAAACTGTGCTCTATTAGATGGCACTGGAGTTTGGCAGGAGAATCAAATGTCTGGTTGCACAACTTGCATTCATGGTTTAGTCCTTCATCTGATGGGGTAAAATTGGAGAAAATGTATTTTCATTGGTTACACTTGCCCTCTAAAGTTTTGTCAAAAAATACAGGACACTTAGCAAGAGAATAAAGCAATCACAAATGATAAATATCACATACTAATCAACTTTTCACAACCCCTTCTTCTTCCCCCAAATCTGCTGTTATTAAAACATTTGCTTGCTACCAACAATTGGAAGTACACATACAGTAAATGCAGCTAGATTTAATAATATAAATGTAGTTGAACACAACTGGTAAAATGAAAGTGTGTACATGCACCCAGTTTTAATTAATTAGCTAATCAGACCTAATTAATTAGATAATTAATTAGATAATTATCTTGGTGCCCTTGATTTAGTTGTAGAACTTATTCTGCACCAGAGTCTACAGTAGAATAAGGGTGGATATTAAGGTTTTGTTTTGGCAGCAATCATCGTACTATAAACAGATTAGGTGAATAAAAATTACGTTTTGGATGCTACAACGTGAAGAAAATTCAAATACATCTACTATTTATATACAACTATAACACTCATGTTTATCTGTTTATTTGTTTGTTTGTACTCTCAAGTTATCCTGAACAGAGCATTATACCCCAACAATTTATGAATTGAGGTATCCAACATCCACTAACTTAAAGAATGCATTAAAAAAAATCTGGGACCCATTACTCCTGTGGAATTAAAATTGAAATTGTTCAGACCAATTTATTTGCAATGTTGTGGCTGTTTTGGTGTCCCCATGGTAATGGGATTGTGATTTTTGATGCTCCCTGCCAGCTTCCCACAAGCAAAGTCAACAGGGAAGCAGGGAGGAAGTCAGAAGTCACTCCTTTCCCACTGCTTTTGTGCCCACCCTTGGTTATTCTGTATATCAGTTTAGGTAAATAAACACTGACTTATTATTGACGTTCATTTGCCACTACAATTATTTGTTTTTATTTATGATACATACTCTTCGTAAAGGATCACAGGACCATCCAGCATTGGGGTAAAAAAATATGGTCAGCCTAAAATTTAATATTCATTCTGGTCACATCAGATTGTACTACCTGTCTCTCAAAGAAAGGCCCAATGAGAATCCAACCAGTTGCCTATTTTTTCTTAAATTTGATGGGCTATTAAACTACTGTGCAGAAAGTTCCTCTAAAGCAACAAGGAACTGTCCAGGTATCTTTTCTTTCCTACCTTATTTTTGTATTATATTATATTGTATTGTATTGACAGATGTTACATCTTCAACTATGTAACTTCTTGTCAGCTGCATAGACCGTGATTGTAGTGGGTGTGAAAGAATTTGGGGATTCTATTTTTATTTAGATGCTACCACAAACATATCAGGCTAATATTTACTTTTGATAAGTATTAAGGTTTCTGTTTTTTAAAGATTGCATGGTACAGTGGATCTTTGTCCTGAACACGAAAGTCTGCGTTATCTTTGAACTGGTTTTCTCCTCCCCTTATTAGTAACCATCTTACTGAGAGTCTCAGAGGTCCTTCATTCCCCCCCCCCCCGCCAGCTAGAGGCATTCCAAGTACTACCAAATTGATCCTAAAACCTCCCCCGCTCTCAGCTGCAGGCCCTTGGTGCCCTTTCCCCCTCCCTGTTCATCCTAGGTCTAGCATTAGTCTTTCTTCTCAGCAATGTTGCCAGTTCCTTTTCTTCCACCATGGGAACAGTGATCGGTGGTCCCACTTAGAAACAGTTGCTAGGTAAAATGCAGCTCCCAGCTCTTTTGTATAGGGTTCAATTCCCTCAGCCTATCTTAGAAAAGCTCCTCCTCTGTGTCACTATTGCCTTATATCTATAGTTTGGTTTTACAGGTAAGTACATTAGCCAGTTAATAATATAAACACATGCACACTCACAAAACAACTGCACCTAGTATACCACTGTGGTGTATTTCAAGAGAACTACCAACTGAGTACTAAATTGTCCCCACCACATCTAAAGTAACACAGCCCTTCATGATTGACTCCCAAGAAATTATGAAAAGATAGGAGGTAACAATAAAATTAAGTATGGCCTTCAGTTTATGATTTTATTATATGTTGCCCAGCGTCATTTCATGTGAGATGGGCAATTGTATAAATTTGACAAACAAACAAATAAACAATCTAACCCCATTACTGAGCTGTTCTCCCAAACTATGAGAAACTAAAACCAAGAAAAGTGATTAGATCTCTGATGTTTTGGCTCACAATGACTGGAATTTATCCTTAATACAAAGAGGCATAATTAACGTAAATTTACAGTTGTCTGCTGCACCAGCTCCCTCATTCCTAATGACATTATCAGACATGGTTTAGCTAAAAGAACTACACAACTACATGTGTGCAAAAACCCTGCTGATGTTTAATATTTTTAGCCAGTGAGAGCAATTATATTAGCAGTCAAAGAACAGATTTGTCTCTTTGATCAGAAATTGTAACTTTCTGCAGAAAGAAAGACTATCCCTAAGTCAGAAATAGGACATTCTGAATATTTTGATGTACCCGTGTGACCAAAGAAACTAACTTGTTTTTTTCCCCAGTCAGTAATCTAGGTCAGTTTGGAAACAAAATCTCTCCCACTGACCAGGAAGTAAATCCCACTAAATTAATTTTAGTTTTACTTTGGAATAAATATTTGCAGCAGAGGTTTATTTGCTTTTTGAAGTTTAGTTGCATCAGCAGATTCATGAAATCCAAAACAGAAATGGTATGTGAAAGGCTGAACTTCCTTTGCCTGAATTGGAATGATATTTCAAAATATACTTCCTAGATGAGAAAAAGAAAGGTGCTATGCTTGCTGAGCGCAGGGCATTCCTTCGTAACTCATATACTCACAAATCCATTGGTTTTATTTTTATAATTCTGAATGTTGATTCTTGATCAAGCCAAACGTCTGATTCAGGTCTCCAAGAACAGTAATCACTAGCTATTTTGGAAGATGGCAGAATTATCCAAATGGTCACATTATTCCCAAACATTTATATTTGAATATACCAAACTATTCCCTCATGGCCTAAGCAACATTATGCAAAAACAAAACAAAACAAAACAAATAACAACAAAACAGAAAGAGAATAAGAAATAGCAGCTGAAAAAAAAATCAAAGTCGTGACATATGAAAAAAGGAAAAGAAAAGCGCATAGATAAATCTAGTTTATACCAACACCATTCACTGTTCTCTGTACCTTACTATTTTTTACAACAAAGTTGGCAGAAGCAAACATTTGTATACAACAATATACAATGTTTATTTCTTTCAACAAATATTCACTGTTTACAAAAGGTCACAATGCTACTCACTACATTTTTTCAATATTTGTATATCTTAAAATTTCTCACTACATTTTCCCATCTTCAATAAGTTCTATGGCATTGCATATTTGTAGGGAGGAAAATCTCTCTTAAATTGGTCTGTGAATTGGGAAGGAGGGGAGAATCCCACTTAGACAGCTATGTGAATTATATCAGGCATTATAGCATATTATTTATTTTATTGGTTAAATGTATTTTCTGCCTATCTCACTGCAGGGCTACTCTAGGTGGAGTATTATTCAGAGACTCCTTCCCAAATATTTGGGTTGATGCGTTTTAATGAAGGAAAGAAAAAAGGAATCTCAATTTTAGATCTGTCAAAGTGAACATAAGCAATGGCAGCTTCCAAAAAATTTGCCAAATGCAAAACACCTACATAGAGTGGTTTAAAGCAAACATAAGACTGACAAAATTATTACCCATGAAAATATGTATTCCTCAAAAAAAGTACTACCAAACTGCCTGTTTATGCCTGTGAAAAAATCAGGCATTTTTATGGGGACTGCTTTCTCAAATTTGCTACTGTGAGTTGTACATTCAAATTTTGTATTTCACATAATTTTTGAAGTCCAATGTCACATCATTTTTTAAATGGAGGCTCCAAGGTAATTTTCCATCTAATATATGGTTTTATGCCTAAAGCAGGCATCATAAGTATGAAAGTAATACCTAATATTAAGTCTGAAGAGGAGGATTCATGAGAAAATAAACAAGATAAGATGACCAGGAAAAGAAGAATATTGTTCAGGTTTACTTCCCTCTCCTCTCCTGTTTTTCAGTTTGGGGCCAGCCTATTAATATAATATCTTCATATTCATGGTAATGCTGAAAAAACCCAGCATATAGTCATGATTAAAAACATGTTTGAATTCTGGTTTCCATTAACATTTTGGGAGATAAAATTGAATGTTGAAGCTTGCAGGATGCTGTTGATTTCTATGGTTATGAAAAGGACCCCAAAAATATTGTACCTGCACTACACCTCTATGGATAGTTTAGTCCTCCTCCTCCTTAATACTATAAAATAGACTCTTCCACTCTGATGCCTTCAAGATGTGTTGAGACTACAATCAATCTGGAAGGTGTTTGTTAGTTGAAAACTGTTTTAGAGATATAATGGAAGGTGCTGTGGCCTATAAGAAATTATGTGAACTGTTAGAAATATATCATTTGTGTTAGGGCTATTAGTTAAGATTATTTATGGTTTTAAGGTCTTCTTTTCCTTGATTTTTTTTATTCCATTGCATGTATTGGTAAATCCCTTTCAGGGGTATTCCTATGGAATTGATGATCAAATGTCACTAAACACTTTCTGGATTGGTAATTGTGCCATGACAGCAACAGCTCTGAACTGTGGATGGTCCAGAGAAGGTTGACAGTATCAACCTTCTCAAAATGTCTCAAAATGTCCTAATTTTCAATCATGTTAATTTTTAATTTTGAAACACCAATTTTATATTCATACATTTTGGTGCTTCTTGTAGTTATAGAAGTGGAAAACACTGAATGGTAACTGCACAGAAAACCTTAATATCTGAACATTTAATGTAGAAACACTGAACATCCTATCAGAAATAGACAGACAGCAGAAGGCTACTTTGAGAATTTACAGTTGCGACAAATTTGAAATGGTGTCAGAAACATCATTTCAAGAGGTTATTCTCCTCTCGTACATCCACTTCAAACTACTTTTCCCCAACAAATTTTCAAGAAAAAAAAGTCCACAAGCACTGAAGAGCTTTAAAAAAAAAATCAATCAGAATAATCTAATCTTTTTGAAAGGTGGTAGATGATAGTAATTGGAAAATACTGTCTGACTCATTTATGAAAGTGAGATTTAGAGTCAATTGATTTAATAACCATTAAAATATTCTATGAAGGATTTAATAGATTGGCAAAGCCCTGTTTTTATTAGGAGTTATAGGTATGCTTTTATGAAATGTATAGACAATTACCTATAGGGATTAAGTTACAAATTAGATATCTACCAACTACTATAGACCTGATTTACACAACAGTTTTCCCCACCATAAACACAGTTGTTTTTGAAGTTGCCTCAAGGAAGATGTCCAAGAACATTCTTAAGTAGGATTTGTATCAAGCTGTCAAAATGACAAATCACTAGCATCTCATCATCTATGATCATAATAATATGCATTGTTGGAGCACATGCTGACTGAGAAATCTATACATGAAAATTGCTGTTTTCCAAATAAAATGATGCATTATATTGCTAGGGTAAAAGTAGCATTTACTATGCAAATATGGAGTCTCTTCTGGTTGCTATTCCTAGCATTACATTTCCAAGGGTGGTAGAGTGGAAGCAAGGCCTCTTGTGATGAGTCTCTAATGAAAAAAAAGATGAAATAATGGGTACAGAGAACTTTCTATCCACACTGTCATAATCAGACAGTGGTAGGTGAAGCAGATCATTTCCAACTCTTTGCTGCTTTCTGTCCTAACCTAAGAATATGACTACCCAGCAATGTTCTAGCCATGTCACTTACAGTATCAAGTTTATTTTGCTTACTACTAACAACTGATTGCTGTCAGTCTATTTATTTAGTGACAGCGTATTTCACTCTTATTAAGGCAAAACAGCTAAAGTACTTAATTACTTTTTGTATAACAATGTCCTTGAGCCACTTTCTTATTCTATCCATACCACATGGGATATAGATAGTTGCAGAGGGAAAGCCTATATATGCTGTTCTATTATCATCCTGTCTACATAGTCATGGTTTAAACCATGAACCCTTTCTCATGGGAATCAAACTGCCTGTTGATTGTTTGCCAGAATGCCAAATATGTTAACTTAATCTTCTTTGGGTTGTCCCCAATTCACCCAGATGGGCAATACAATTCTTTAAAAGACCCAATCTAGAAATTAACAAAGTCTGAAAACTTTCAACATATGCTCATTGTTCTTTGATTATAATAGGCCTTCTGTCATTTACAATTTCTCAAGTATCATTATAATAAATAAACAAATAAAAATGAAGAAACCAAACTAAAACAATTCATGATATAGCAGTAAGGAAATGGAAATGG
Organism: Diadophis punctatus similis; assembly: GCA_023053685.1. Classification (NCBI taxonomy): domain Eukaryota; kingdom Metazoa; phylum Chordata; class Lepidosauria; order Squamata; family Dipsadidae; genus Diadophis; species Diadophis punctatus. The sequence goes on from JALIGW010000003.1 coordinate 157,839,413, forward strand.
AAAAATCAAATATACATCTGGGAATTACTGAGGAAAATGTTTACATTACTTCAGGAATCTGCTACTGAAAAACTATAGACAAAACTCTTGTAGACTTGCTGGACACAATCCAAAGTGGTAATAACTACAAAGGAATATTGGAAAACTTTTACATCACTCTTCAACGTATAGAAGGTCAAATGTGCTAAATAACTTAAGGAATTAAAATAGCTTTGTAGAAACTGCATATACCTAGCATACCAGCAGCAAAATTACTGCTATAGTCTATAGCAAAGCTGTCAAACTCACGGCCTGGATGTGTCACGCACTGGCCACGCCCACGCCCGGTTTAGCGAAGAGAAAAAAGTCGTGATACATCATGTGATGACGCCATGATGATGCAAGTTTGACACCCCTGGTCTATAGTGTATATATTACTACAGACTAACTACTGTAATACAATGATAAAAAGGATATCCTTGAATATGGAAGCTGGACCATTACATTCTACTTATGATGATAGTTTTTACATATACAAAGACTTCTTTCTCTAACATAAGAGAAACGTTTTCACGTTTATGCTTTATCACAGCAGTCTGAAAATCACGTAATATATACATTTTCTGTACATACATCTCTGAATTAGTAAGAACATAAAGAACTACTTCTGTGCCAACAGATCTGTATAAACCAGGGGTCCCCAAACTTGGCTGTATCAAGAATTCTGGGAGTTGAAGTCCATAAGTCTTAAAGTTGCCAAGTTTGAAGACCCCTGTTATAAACTAACACTGCCTATTCTGACTGTCAAGACATTTTGAGACAGAGATGTCACTTGAACTCCTTTCTAACTGGAGACATCAGGAGTCAAATACGAGAACTTCTGCAAGCAAGCTATGTACTGCATCACTGAGCTGTGGCCTTTTCCCAAGAAATGCCATGCTGAGGCACACAAATGTTAATTCTAGTCTAGCATTCTGTCCTCTTAACGGCAGAGAGAAGATGTCACAGGGAACATCTTGTAGGGAATCATCTTGATTGCTTCCTCTATTGTTAGCTTTTAGTTGTTCTGGTAGACAAAAACATCAAGAGAGAAATTGGACTAACATTGCAATATTCTGCTTCTATTATATTTTATGGAATATAATGGAAATTATTTTATATGTTTTTCCACATTTAAAAAAAACCCCTGGTTAAATTTTGTGATTAGAATCTTACGATTTCTGCTCTTCCCTCTCTTTATAAAAAGTTCTAATAATTTAAAAGTGCAATAAATGGAAGTTCTTTTCTATCAGTTCTATTAAAGCTGGACTTATAAATGCACCTAGACAAATGCCTGAGGCAGCAAGTGTGGGTGGTAGCAGTTTTGCTTTGGCAGCAGATGGAATGGACTTCCCCACTGTGGGGTTGCTAATTTATATCTTATACTTGCTAGTTTGAAACCTTAAATGACAAAAGGAAGGGATGCTACAGAGAAGTAAGAAATTGTTGCTCCAGAGAACAGGGATGATAAAAGCTGTGGAAAGGAGCAGGAGGAGATTCCAAGGGGCTCAGATTTGTACATGTTATCATAGTATAACAGCTGATTGGCAGGCGGTGTGGGAAATAGTCCTATGTTTGTTCAGAGAAACTGAAGAGATGATCTTACATTTTTCTAGCTCTATGACTGGGTGTACAACTCAAGGTCTATCTCTAGGCAAATGATTTATCCACTGGTGTAGAAGCAGATGAACAACGCCATGGGAAAATGTCCCGGTTACATCAATAACTATTATCTATTCCCAGTATTTCAGCCTCCTTTGTGAATACAGGCCAGCTATTTTTCTGGTTCAAGGGAAAAATAATAATTTGCAGTAATCTTGACTGTGGTTAAATCTGCCATCAATATGATCCATGCTGGTGTGGAGGGAGGGCTCAATTAAACAAAAAGAACCCAAAAGACGGAATACCTAGAGAAGTCTTATTCTAGAGACCCACTACGGGTCTCCCTTCTGACTACATAACCATGTTTGCATGCCACGGATGACTATAAAAGTCATCGTTAACCTCAAGAAAGCTTAGTGCTGTTTGTGACTGAATTTTCTTATTTACCTGACCCTTAATGAAGTGGCACATTTATGAAAAACTGGCAATTTGAAGTAATTAGTTTGTGAAAATTAAATCTGGCCAGCTATTCAGGGTAACAAGTCTTGGGAAGAAAATTTCTTCAAAAAAAAAAACACCCTATCATTTGTCAAGGTCAAAAAAATTAACCAAAATGTAGAAACTGAACATACTGAGGACTAGTTTGTATCTTTTATAAACCAATACATTTTATACAAAGGAAATGAACAAAACACATCGGTATGAAATGTTTGTCCTGCTGTTATTGCAGAATGTATGCAACATACATTCATCATTCTAGGCTGCCATGAGCTGGCATGGAATTGGCAGCAAGTTTAATGAAATGGATGGATGGATGGATGCTTCGGACTGATATTGTTTGGGCTCTGAAGCAAAGCAGACCTGATTAGTATTTGGACTGGATATACCCAAGCTATAGCCTATACCAGTGCATTGAAAAATATTCCAAAATGTTGCTATGGATGATATCTCTATAATGATCCCAATCAAAATGCATAAACATGTCAATGAAGTCATCAGGAGCCAAGACTCAAAGGTAACGTACATAAAAATAGTGTACAATGATTCTTTCTCCCTTGCTGATTGGCTCCCATGTTACATGAGTAATATTGGTGCTTCTGGATTATGGGTTGTATGGATCTCTAAAAAAGAGAAAGTGCTACTATGCAAAGTATCCAATCATTCAGAAGATTTTGGATTTTGAATACTACTGCTGCAACTTGAAGCCATTCTGTACAGATCTGAAAACCTCATTTAAAATCTAACGCAAGGCAGAGATCCTATAATGATAAGATATTAGGCTACAAGGAAAATTAAATTAATGTAAATTACTACATTAATGTATTAAATTAATAAATACATTAATACATTAATACATATTTAAATGTATTCTTTTGCAAAACATCTTAGATATCATAGTTGTATGATATGTTCATAATTCTATATAACAATTATTTGGCTACTTTACAGAACTGCAATAGCTAAGTGTGGGTAGGTATTGCCCCATGTTCCAGTTTGTAATTGTGAGCTTAGACACCTTTACCTCTCTTTCTTTCTGAAATAACACTTCCTTGTTCTCCCTTTCTATATAATGCACAGAACTACAACGAAACGAGCAATCAAAAACTACATACTGCACACCTGTGTTAATAAAAGTTGCATTAATTTTCATGGAAAATGTAATTTACTCAAAATCAAAACATTTTGGCTTATTTTAAAGCATTGGTTCTCTTAATTTTGAAAGCAATTCTTTGTTGTTTTGTCAACTATAAATTTGTTTTAATATTGGTCAACTTGAAAGATATAGCTTTCTCTAATTGTTTGAGGTTAAATACCTACTAGTATTGCCCACCTGTCTGGGAATTCTGGAACTGGTGGAAGTACTGGTATATCTACCATCGAGTTCTACACAGAAAAAACACAAATTGGTAAAATTGAAAAAAGACACTTTATGGATACGTCATGCAGCATAAAGAAAACTCTACCTGTTGTCAGATCTTGGGGAAACACTTTCTAAAATTGATCCATGTAGTTAGTATGAATTCCATATTACAGTGTATCAGCTATGTAAACTGCGTACAACACATACTTCTCTCTATCAAGAAATGTTTCTTGAGGAAACACAAGAAAATGGCTAAATAGCTGACTGCAGAAGACATCAGCAGATTACACAGAAGTACTTGCACCCTTGGAAATCCCTTTTGTCTTTCTAAACATTGCACATTAAATATGTGATTAAAGTTGACACATAATTATTGATACGGTCAGCATACACAGTGTAGTATATCAAAACACAAAGTCTGGCATAAAGCTGCATTGTTTTATTGCCTTTTTCTTGTGTTGTACCTTTGGCTGTACAGGTTATATAAACAAATGGAATAAACTGGTTATATTCATTAAAGCTTTTAGGCAACAAACAGAACATCATTGGATCAATTCTTACTTTTAGGCTCTATTTTGCCTATTACTAGAGTGGTATGCCTTTGTGGTCATTCCCACATGATGCTTCAGTAATATGCATCACATCTTTGCCCATGAAATCCTTTAAGAAAAAAAATGTCACTAGTCTGGAATATAAGCACCTAATGAATCTGCTGAGACATGTTTTTCTGGGACTGGTTCCTGAATTTAAACAATAAGTTTTAAATGCTTTTTGACATGGTTAAGGGAAGTCATGCAAGTTTTTCTCGTGGCACTGAACTTACTTGAAAATTTCATTCACATGTTTTGGTGACTTAGAAATTAACTCAGATATCCCCTTATGGTTTATTATTCTAAATTCAGTGGAATGTACTGTATCTTTAATATATTTAAGATATTGTCCTATTAGCAGAATAATACAGACAGGGAAAGTGACTTTTCAAAGTATGCCAAATGGATACATAGAAAACTATTTCTTTATTTCTTAAAATGGGGAGAAGAAAAAAAAAGATAAAAGTAAAAGTCCCCTCAAGGTTATGCCTCAAAGTTATCTAGGATTTAAAACTGAGATCCTTCTCATTGGTTGTCTGAGTTTATTGTCTGCATATTAGCATTATATCATGAGAACTGAAAGGGTATGTTTTCACGTGTAATTTCAAATTGAGGTTACAATCCCACAATCATAATGTTATGGATTATAGGATTGCACTTCATTTTTCCCAAACAGCATCAACTTATCAAGTAAGTTGGGGTGGGGGAGGGGAGGGTGAGAAAAAAAATAAAGGAAAAATATGTCCAAATTTACCCAGGGACTTTGAATAGCTGAGGGTTGACATCAACTGGGATCCCTCCAGTAATAAACCAATGCCCTAAGTATTATATCATTGCCTTAACTCAGAACCAATATTTTGATTTAAAAACTATCCCATATACACCTATTGATTTCAGTGGGATTTATTATAGGTCTGAGATGTGCATCAATCACCAAAGCTGGGATCGTAACTGCCTCTCTCATGCTCTAAATGTCCCAATGCACCATGAAAATCCACTCATCAAACAGAACTCAATATATTGTGCTTAGGGATATAGCAGAAAGAAAGGGAATCACTGAAAATTAATAACTATTCTTTGTGTTTGCTAATTATCATCATGAATCTGAGATCGTTTTGCCTGTTTTGCATCTTTTACCTAAAGTTTTCCCAGACAGAAATATAATGACTAACAGTGTTATCATTTAATTTTAAAAAATATGGACCTATTCCTATGGGCTGCATCTGGGTCTTACACTTGGAGGGAAAATAGGAAAAACCCAATTCAGTCTTGGTATTTTTTCCCCTGGAGGTAATGCCTGTTATTGCAAATTTAGATTATTGAAAGAACTGTGTCAAAACTGTGTTTTAATAAATCAAATGGGAGAAAAACAAAAGTGACTCAGTTTTTCAAACTGATTCAAATCTTATTCACATTCTTCTATTATTCAGTGCATCATAATCTAATTAATATGTTACTGGTGTGGGTACTCATGTATTAAAAAAATGAAATCATGCTTCTAGCTAGCCTTCAATATTATTTTTTGTTGTTTAATCTTGCTTTATGATGCCTACACGTTGAACTAAGTCATAGGCGTGAAAAAACACACACAAAAGGAATTGCTTACACAAGAGAATCCAGATGACTGGGGCATCTGTAGAATCTCTAATTTTGTAGAGGTAGTCCTTGTTTAGTGATCACAATTAGAACCAGCAACTCAGTCATTAAAGAAGTAGTTCATAAACTGTGTTGGTTCTTATAATCCTACTTCACTTTTCCTTTGTTTTACAGACCAGTAAAGGTTATAAATGCAAGGATTAGTTGCAAAGTTACTTTTTCATCACTGTTGTAACTGCAAATGGTTACTGAATGAGCAGTTGCTAAACAAGGACTACCTGCATCTAATAAATCAGAAGCACCAGCAAGCAACTTGTCACATGCAAACCATTCATTTGAAGAAACTATGGAGGTAATGTGTGATTGAGGACGTGGCAGAAGTGATATAATCTGGTTCCTATTGCTGCATAATCAGAGCATATTACATGTCAGCAATGTAAATGGCATTCAATTAGAATGGACTAAATAAAGGGCCCTAACTGGACCAAGTTATTGTATGTTTTGTTGAACGTAGGAACACCACTAAATGGAAACTATGAAATCATTGTTGCTAATTTGTAGAAATCTGGACATACATAAGGAATCAGTCAACAATGGTCATGGGATTCTGGAAAATATCAAATAGCAAAAATAATATAAAGGATATTAGACTAAATCTCTCTTAAATGATATGTTCCTTTCTTAAATACTAAATACGAAGGGAAATAGTATAAAACTTGTTTTAACCAATGGAACAAAAACAATAACTATTAAAGCCAAGATTAAGGAACAGTAACTTAAATCAAGAAATAGTTTTCTTTTTTAAAAAATGATATCTACTCACTTTTTAATTTTAATAACAAAACAAAACTTATGGAGCTCAGCAATAGAATATAATACCTCTATGCACCTTACTTTATTAGTTTTTTTTACTATATGCTATCAAGCCGGTGTTGACTCTTTGCAACCACATAGATATTCTCTAGGACACTTTATTCCCAATCTGCTTCTTCAGTTCTTCCAATGGTGTACCCATTGCCGCTGTAATTGAGTCCATACACCTTGCTGCTAATTCTTTTTTCTACCTTTCTCAGCATTATTACCCTCCAGAGAATGGGTCTTTGCAGAATATGTCCAAAGTATGATAATTTGAACCTGGATACTTGTGCCTTAAGTGAGAACTCTGGGTTGACTTGTTCAATGTTGTTGGCTGTCCATAGTATGCTCAGGAATCTTCTCCAAAATAAAAATTCAACAGGGTCTCTCCATCCTGTTTCTCAAAATCCAACTTTTATTTCTATAATGTCTTAAGGAAAATAATTGACAATAGACAATCCTGATCATTTTAGGCAAAGACGCATCCTGGCATCTGAATATCTTTTCCAAAGTGTTCATGGCTACTCTACCAAGTCCTTGTCTGCAGCATATTTTTTGACTGCTGACACCTTCACTGTTGTTAGTTGATCCTAAAAGGCAGAAATATATTTATCGCTTCACAGCATCTTCATTGTATCTTCTAAATTGTATTCACTATTAGTTTTAATCTTTGTTCCATTTTTTTCATTGTGCTTCTTGACTTTCATGGCTAGAATTTATAGATTATTTTCATTTTCAACTATCAGAGTAGCATCATTAACAAAGCACAGGCTAGTGGTGTTTCTTCCAATTTTAAACCCATGCTCATTTTTTTCCAAAAAATTCCCTCGAAAATTCTACATATAGGTTGGATAAAAAGGCGACGGTATATAGCTTGTCTCTCTTCTTTGCCAGCCTTCCTGTTTTACCCTATTCTATCTGAATTATGGCTTTCTGATCTGCCTATAGGTTTGGCATGACTTTTTCTAAGAACATTCCACAGTTTCACATGGCTGACATAATGGAATGCCTGTCTATAAACAATGAAGTATATATTGACTTCTTTTGGATATTCTTTGGTTTTCTCAGTTATCCATTCTGCATCAACAACAATGTATCATGTCCCGCAGCATCTTCTAAGGCCAGCTTGTAGGTAGCATCTTTGTAGGACTCTGCTCTCTGTTGGAAGATCCTAAGCATCATTTGTTTGCATGAAAAATAAAGAATACTTATGATGTTGTCTTACTTCAGAGAGACCTAAACTTCAAATATAATACAGCTCTGATTTCTTATGCAATCTTTCAATTTTACAGCATTCGGCATGACTTTCTGATACTGGTATATACTCATATCCATCATCTTAATTACACACCATTATTTTTTGTTGTTGTTAAAATTGGTAGATTTTGGGTACTATCCTCGAGTCCATTATATAGGCTTTCTTCCAGTGCAGCCCGCATGACTCCTACAAAAGCTCGTCTGAAATGAATGGAGGTTTCACAGCAGCAGCAACTAAGAGCTATGCACCTTTTATCCACAAGAAAAAAGGATATAAATTGACCCAATGCTCTCCTTTTCCCACACATTATGTATTTTTGTTTTTGTGCTAATATATTTCTGTGCTTTATCGCTGTAACCTGCTGTTCTCTTTAATTGCTTATTGTTATTAATTATATAGTGGTAACATTGTTGGCTGCTTGAACTATTTGGCTATAAAAATGCATTTATTATTATTGCCACTGGAGCTGCAGTAAATTGCCAGGGTTCTGTCTAGAGATAAATGCCTTTGAATATTCATCCAATAAAATTTGAACCTGGATCACACTGCGATTTTTCCTTCGCTTCTCTCTTTTTTTCCTTCTTCTTCTGCTCTCCTCTTTCTTTTCCTGTTCTCATTTAATCTAAACACAGTATTTTTAAGAGTATGTTTCATTGTCAGGGATTGCTAAATAACAATCTTATATTTTGGAATGGCTTTTGTTTGCATTTTGTTAGTTTATCTATTTAAATATTTATGACAAACATATCTTCACCGGAAATTGAAATTCAGAGTTAGATGGGCAAGTTCTCTTCTAGGCTCTGTTACTACATATACAAAGATATGAAATCCAACAATGAGTCTGTTTGCCATAATATTGCTGCTTCATAATACCAACCTTGTACAAACTTTGAGCCATATGAACATAATAGAGAAGAAAAATGGCCATTGGTGAAGTATTTTATTCCACACTGTAAGACCAACACTTACATCAACAAGGCATAAATGACATTATGGTGATGCTAATTCCCTGGCCAATTCACCATGTCTACACATGGGTAGCTAATTCCTAAAGCAGGCTAAACTCAGTAGAGGCAATAGGCTTATATTAACTCATCTTGAAATCTAAAATCCATCTGCTGTTTGGGAGCAATAATCTTCTGACAGGCATGCAAGCTGCTATGGCCAGATTAATGACCCAGTACCATACTGTTATCTCGATTAATGTACACAGCAAAACAGAGCACATGGAACTTTTAATTGTAGAAATGCCACAAATTAACATGGTTCCATGTTCACAACTGTGTTCTAAATCATGCAAGAGTAGCACTTTCTGAACCCTGAATAAAATATTGAATATAACTTGATTATTTTTGGCCTACCAATATTCCCAAGTTGGAAGTTTAATGAAGAAGTGATGAGATAAATGGGGTGTGGGAACCTTTTTGTGAAAAGCTCTGGAAGACCAGAACTGGCAAAGTATAATTCTAACACTAGCAATCTTTCTATGGGTGGTTTATGTACAATACTCTCTTGTTTTTATGATCATAAATCACCAAAAGCAGTAAGTACTCCTCCTTTTTCTATTCCCATGATATAATATTCAAGAAACATTTATATCTAGAGTTCTTTTAGAAGGATCTAATGACAAAGACTATTCCAATGTATTTAATATATCCATAAACATATATGCAAGAGTAATTGTGTCACCACAAAGAATAGCAAGTATATTATTGCTAATGTTGTCCTTTCCTACATTCATATGCCATATGTTTCCAAGAGATGAAATATTGTACTCTGAACACAATTGCACAAATATGTTTTCTTTGCTACAACAGGGCTTTCATCAAAATAGAAATACAAACATAATGGTTATCATGACAGGACTATAATAATGAGTCATTTGCCCTATATTATCATAGCGCAATTAGGGATGAAAATCCTTGATAAAAGTGAAATCAAACAAAAATACATCTGTCAGTGTGAAATGTCAGGACAGCCAAAAGACAAATGAGGCATCTGTAAACAAAGAGTGTTGGCTAATGCAAAACAATAATCAAAACTTGTTGACTCTGTGATTCCTGAAGTTATTCTGAATTAGGAAGGAAGGAAGGAAGGGAGAAACTCTTTATTATAAAGCTGCTATAGCCATATATGTAATATTAATTCAATATATAATATATACCGTATTATATTGATTTCAGTGTGGCCTAGTAGATGAAAAATTGGAGAAATAAAACTTAGTGACTACAAATGCTGCCTCATCCATTTGTTAAGTGCCTTGAGCTATTCATATACCCACAGCCTCTGTTCTTCGCCTTGAAATAAAAACCATATTGATGGCTTTTAATGATGTACATTGGAAATAGCTATGTACTGAGTCAGACCATTGATCCACCCAGTCTAGTACTAATATTCCAAGAGGAAACTGATTTCCAGGATCTGTACTGAATTAATTTATTTGCAGATCCTAATAATTAAATTAAGGACATTCTGAATGCCAAGCCATCTGATTTATCACTCAGCTATGGCCTTTAGATTTTAAAAAGTTTGAACTTTAAAATCTAGACTTTTATGTAGAAATAAAAGGATGCAGTAACCCTTTTAAAACTTGATACATATAACTGGACAGAATTCCTCTGGAAGCCTTTGGACTGTCAGCTCTGAATCTCAGATTTGACTTTAGAACTGCTTAAGAGTCTCTGTGAGAAATCTTGAAGGTAGCAAATTTATGTTCTTCCTGACAGCATTGCTCATGTCATGCTTACATGTCAGTCTTCCTATGAACAGAGAGGGAAAACAAGTACACTTGATGTAAGGCAGTTGGAATTCATTGCTTTGTCCCTCTTTCCTTCTACACACAAAGCAACTCAAGTTTTCATAATTCTACAGGTACACACAGGGATTTCCTACATGGTCATAGCACGGCAAGATCACAAAGGAATATTACCCGTGTCATATTTTGAAGGCAAGGTTGTTTCAGAAAGAAAAAAAAGGTGAAGAGATCTAGGGGAAGACATTACTTGCTTCGTTGTGTTCAGTTCTTGGAGATGGTAAAGATATTTATGGGGAAAAAAACAACCTGAAAATTATTGGCCAGCCTTCTTCAACCTGATGCACCCAGATATTTGAAGTCACCATATTCCCAGGCAGCATGGTCATACTAGCTGGGAACTTCAATACAACACACCACAAAGACAAATACTTCTCTAAGCCATTAAGAGTAAAATGCACCCACTTTATGTCCCCAAAATAGTCAAGGTCTCCAGAATAAGAGTGAAGCTTTTCAGCCTCTACAAAATGGAACCGTGCCTCAGAAAAGTCTAGATCAGGGGTGGCCAAACTATGGTTCTTTGAGGACCTGTGGACTTCAACTCCCAGAATTCCTGAGCCAGCCATGCATGCATGGCTAGCTCATGAATTCTGGGAGTTGAAGTCCACAGGTCCTCAAAGAACCATAGTTTGGCCACCCCTGGTCTAGATGGATATCTACTTCAAAAGGTTTTTGTCTGTTTCCCCCTTTTTTTTCTACCATATCTGATTCAGTCTGATGAAAACAAACTGCTTTTGTAGTTTCAGAGACAGCCTCATGATGTTGCATCATTACACAAAATTGGGTGTGTGTGTGTGTCCTGCAGCAAGCTGAGATTTTGTCAAAATGAATACATATCTGTTGTGATGTCATTAAATAAACTCTGCCCATGTCAAAATGCAAGTATAAAGGGGGCAGTTTGTATTATAAACCACATTTTCATCCCTTGGCCATTAGTTGCCAACATCAGTGCAAGTTTCTGAAGGTGTGTGGGAGAATATCTAATCTCCCATGGTATAATCATCTTTCTAGGAATCTGCATCCTATTAGTATATCATATTTCAATCTTTGTATTTCATCATGCAGATACTTCCCCCCTAGGCTCTCTTCAACAGTGGTATTAACTGTCATTACTAAAGGTGAATCCTGGGCTTGTAAAACTGTTGGGAAGTTTTTCATTTCCCTATAGAAATTCTTGACCCAATTTTTCTGCCCACAAATCTGCTTGAAAATTTCAAATGTCCAAGTTATGTTCAGTTTTAGTTTAGCCTTGTAACAAATACTAGGAGCCTTTCCAGTCAGATGGGTGAGTTTTTATGTAAATCCGAGATGCCTATTCAGTGAGATGGAATGTTCTTATCTGTCACATTTGACTTTTTAAAAACTATGTATTTGGAATTTTATCTAATTTTATTAATGATTTAAATTATTTTTTCTTGAGCCGCCCTGAGACTTTAAATGTAACAACTGAGTGAAGGCTCAAATCAGAGGTGGGATCCTACCTCTGATTGCCGGTGCGGTTAATTGCTGAGTTCGCGGCAGAGCCGAAGACGCTGCTCGAGCCTGCTCCCATTCGCGGAGCGGGAGCATTCCCCGGGCGCTTTCCCTGCCCGCATGGATGCCGCCAATTGCGTTCTTTTGCCCTCCGCGCATGGCCCCATGTGCAGAGGGCAAAAGAACGCAATTGGCGGCATCCATGCGGGCGGGGAAAGCGCCCGGGGAAAGCTCCCGCTCCGCGAACGGGAGCAGGCTCGAGCAGAGTCTTCGGCTCTGCGGCGAACTCAGCGATTAACCGCACCGGCAATCAGAGGTAGGATCCCACCTCTGGCTCAAATACTCCCTTTGTTTTCCCTTCTAACTTCTTCATCATAGGTGAATATTACTTTGTGCAACTGAAAGATTCCAGATTTGTTTTAATAGAATGAGAAATCCAAGGTGCAAATCATAAAATATAGAGATTAAATAAACCGAACACCACACAGACTAGAGATAAATAGCAGAAATAACACTTTCCAATTATAAAACATGTGGAGATTTTACCTGAAATAAACTTTATTTATTTCAGGTAAATATTATATTAAATGAAATTAAAATATGCCTAATTTTTCATTTTTGAAAGTACAATACTGGGAATTTTGTAAAAGAAACTAAGAAAAATAATTGATTCTAGAACCTTCATTATTGAAAGATTAAATTAGGATGTTGGTGACTCACACTTTGTTCCCCTTGTCAAACTATTTACTCAACAAAATATTGTTTTGTTGAGTTTTGTGTTTCTTCAGTGACATTTACAATCTTCCTTTTTTAAAGGCTGCCGATATTTTTAAAGTTTAAAATATAAGCTACAATAAGAATTACCGTCTTCACAACATGCAAAGTTAAAGGCCTAAATCCCTCTTGTTTGTCAGTGGACATTTGGCATCTAATCACCATTTATGCCTTTCAAACTCTCCCTCTCTTGTTTTCCAATTGTTCGGAGTTAAAAATAAAATAACCCCCCTTGCCATTTGATCTCTCTCTCTCTCTCTCTCTCTCCTTTCTCACACCCCCATATAAATAACATGCAAGAAAGCCCTCTACTACATTTGCTTGCATTAATTGATGTTTTAAAAGTCTGTTAAAAATAAAGCCCAGCAGTGACATTTTTCTTTACTAAAGCACGAAAGCAGCACATTACAAACATTACAGAAAGCTCCCTTGATAGGATTGTGAAATTTGATTCTGGCATTAAAATGTAAGCTACTGCATGATCTTGGGTATTTTTTTTAAAATAAACATTTTGTGAAACCTAGTGTAAAGCAGGTGAAATGACGTTCAATTCATGTAAAGCCACATTACATTTGATGAACATCTGAACATGCCAGTATGTAAGTGTTTTGTGACAATCTGAGGATCATCCAAAGGCATTTGGGATGTTCTACCTAGAGAAAAGAAGACTGAGGGGGGTGATATCCAGTGTGCAAGGATATAGATTAACAGAGTTGGAAGGGACCTTGTAGGTCATCTAGTCCAACCCCCTGCCCAAGCAGGAGACCCTACATCTGCCTCTACCTAGGATTGAACTCACAACCTCTTGATTGTGAGGCAAGAGCTCCACCTCTAGGCCACAGCAGCTAGGATAAAAGGGTCTCATAGGAAAACACGGTCAGAAACTATTTTCCTTTGCAACAGATACTAGGACAAGAAATAATGGGTATAAGTTGTAGCCTTTCTAAATTTCATTTAAAGTCAACTTCCTGACAATAAGATCTGTACATAGAAGAGTCTTCCTATGATGGCTATGTTTTCCCCATCTTTCAAGGTTTTGAAGAAGAGCATGGCAATTATCCTTTGAGAATGGTTTAATTGGCAGAGAGTTAGACTAGATGCAGCTTGTGATTCTCTTCCAAAGCCACAATTTTCTGATCATATACACATACATAAAGTACATACTATTAAGGAGCTAATCAGTATTTGCTTGATCAACATTTTTGTGAATGACCTCAAGATAGCATTCTGGGAATAAATAGCCACATAAAAAATGGACACTGGAGTGAGAAATGTTTGGTGGGCAACTTGAATATCAAGATACGAGACTGAGAAATGAGATTCTGAAGTCGACTTCTTATTGCGTTGTCTATGGATTGATTTACCAATTCTTCACTCTCTACATAATTCATTGATGGTATTTATTGCAAAAGTACCAGCCATTGACTTGGAAACCTTTCAAAAGGGATTGTCAAGTTCATGGAGAAAAAGGCTGTCAAAAGTAATACCTCATCGTGGGATATGATACCTCTAGGTTCAGGGCTACCAATTTTTCCAAATACCATTTACCAGAGAACAACTGTAGAAGAGAGAGCACCTTCAAGCTTCCAGTTTTTCTTATGGATATCCCAGGGGCAATTTCCAATTACTGTGTTCACAAATCACATCTTACTATCATCTGGTTTGGTTTGGTCTACGTTCAGTGTGCACATTTAAAAACTGTATACATGTAGATTCTGTGGCTTCTTCAAAAAATTAGGATTAAAACAAACATGACTTCTGCACTGTGTTAATGATATCCATGAAAAAATAATGTTAGACTAGTTAAATCACTGTCTGAATTAGCAAGGCTGTTTATATCTCTTGTGTAACTAATTATGCAGAGAATTCTTGAGTATGTATTAATAGAGAACTAATAAAATAGACAGTTTGAACTTTTAAAAAGGCAATAATTTAAATACACATTTTACACAGGATCCTTGTTAACTGGTATATGCAATACAAAGCTATAATAATACTTGGAAATTTATAAAAGTGGAGAAATTTGACCTTCACATATTTCTTTACAAGTCTGTCAGTTGCGCAAATTACAGATGATACAAAGAGCTTAGGCAAACTGAAAATTTACTCAGTATCTGGCAGCACTGAATACTTCTGTGTCGAGTTTCTATGTAGAGTGTGTTAATTCACTTTACAATATCTACTAAATGTTTATAAACACATACATAAAAACAAAAAATGTTTTCGAATAATTATTTCAGAGAGGTTTAGCCTGCAAACTAAGGCACAACTATTTAGAAATAAGTTCCACTGGCACTAATGGACATTACTTCACAGGTGATGTGCCCTTGCCAATTTCTATCTTCTGTGGTGGGTAGCCTACAGAAATAGTTTCAACCAAATAATGGACTGGGTTGAGCTCTCCACTCAGGCCATGAAGCTCCTCTGGTGGGCCTTGAACAAGGCACCCTTTTCTGCTTAGACAGTCTCAGGAGCTGGTATGAATAGATACTACTCTAAACTCCTTGGAGGAATAGCATAATACAAATATTATATAGAACAAATTTAACTTAAGCAATCTCTCATTCCCATGAGCCTCATTCTGTCATTCCCTAGTGTTTAAAATGCGGCTTGATGTTTGATTTGGGCTGCTCAACTGAAAAGGAAATTAAAAGCACTCAGCGGCATATTTTCCTCAAAAACAGATCCATGGATTTCTCTGCACTTTTTATTCCAATTGTCAGAAAACAGGTAGAGGTAAAACAGGATGTGAGAAAGCACACTCCCAGACATGCATCCTCAACATACATACATACATACATACATACATACATACATACATACATACATACGTGTGTGTATGGATGGATGTATATGCTTCAATCTGAATTCTCTATCTTTTTTTAAGTTCTAAAAGATTATTTTATTAATCTGGCATGTCTTTTAGAATGTACACATCCTTCCCATTCCTAGATCTTTTATCAATTAGAGGCATCCATTTCCCCCATACAATACTCTTCAAATGTATTGAGACTATAACACTTTAGTCCCTTGAATTTCTATTAATATGGCCAATGGCAACATCTAGAGGGCCTCATGCTGGAGAAAGATGAACTAGACGCAGGGGTGGCCAAACTATGGCTCTTTGAGGACCTGTGGACTTCAACTCCCAGAATTCCCGAGCCAGCCATGCATGCAATGCTGGCTCAGGAATTCTGGGAGTTGAAGTCCACAGGTCCTCAAAGAGCCATAGTTTGGCCATCCCTGAATTTACCAGAGCACTCTATCTTATGAAAATTAAATTACCCATACAAGAGGTTATAGAATTCATGGACAGTCCCCAAATACAATGAAAACTACGGAGATGTACTAGAAAAATATACGTGCAGTAAATTGTAGGCAACCAGTGACATTTGATATTATAAAAGTAACATAAGATTTAAAATTAGTTAAGTGGCTGCCAACAAAGGCTAGATGCTTATCTGTCAGATATACTCTAATGGATGCTATGTTGAGAAGAGGGTTAGCTTAAATGACCTCTATGATTCTATGATACAAATAGTTGTTTATGTGATGCAAAAGACTAAGAGCAACTTTGACATGAAAACTGGATTCTAAGCACTGTAAGGCTATTTCATTTGACTTTCTAATGTGGGAAAATATTAATGAGGTTGTAACTAAACAGAATGGCACCACAAAGACCAATTGGCTTATTAAGGCCTATGCTTTTGTAGTCATTCTGCATCACATAAGTTAGGAATCAAAATCTAAATAATTTTCTTACACTGGTGTATGCAATTTGTCACTTTAAAATAGGAATCATTAAATTAGAATAACCTGATAAGTACTGTTGATTGGATAAAAGAGTTTGGCTGCGATTTAAATTACAATCATTTAATAATTAATGCATTTAGTGTTGTGCTTTTGTGAGTTTGTTCTTTTATCATTTAATTAAAAAGTGGGCAAAAGAATTCTATGCACATTTAGTCAGAGGTAAGTCCTAACCTTGATAATATCTATTTCTACTTAGGTGTGCAAAGAATGCCTCCTTTTCCTATAATTAGACACATGGCAACCAGCAAGCCCTGTTTTGATATCTCTATTAACAGAATGCTCATGTTTAGCTGCAAAACTTGGTTGCACTTCTTTCAACATCTTTGCCCAAGACAGACCAGTAAACACAATTCCTCTCTCTATAATTAGCCTTTTCTCTAAGGGCTCCAAAGTAAGTCTGCATGCCGTAGATTTAATATCCAGTGCTATATCCATATGCGCTGCCCTTGCCTGGTCCCAGAGCATATAAACTCCCCTATTAGCAGCCTTGACTGCTTAATTATGCAGATTTTTTGTACCCGCCTGCCTGTAAAATTACTGTGTCTAACCTCCCCCCCTTTTTCACCCCCTCCCTCCTTCTCTCTCTGCACCATGCTGGCCATTCTAATGAAATCGGCATAGGGGAAAGGGCCTGATTTGCAGTTATAGAGGCTGGATCACACTGGCAATCTGCCCTTAGTGGGAGTTACAAAAGAAGTCAAATGCCTTCATCTGGTTCTACCCTATCATCCCCAAGGTGATTGAGTTCACTTCCTGATGCTTCCCAAGTTTTCCTCAGGCTGTCCAATCAGCACATCCACCAGGGAGCCCAGCCTAGCTTGCAACAGTCTCTGTATCTAGTTACAGCCCCACCAGGGACAGTCAACTATCCACCCCCAAGCCTTCAGATGAAAACCTTTTCTAACAAGGCCGCCCAGCGCCAATGAAATAACACGCATCTGCATATCCACTGGGTCCCATGTTTCTTGTGCTCATGGATTATGTATCTTGCAGCCTCTAATAAAGAAATGCAGTTCTTTGTTTAATGTTTATCTTGTGCTTGTTAAGCAAATGCTAATGTTGTATCAGAATGCTTTAGTGCTATTTGGGTTTTTGGTGATTTACTACAAGACAATCTGCTGTGAAGTAAATTTAGATAGGGGAAAGAGGGAATAATTTCAGCTAAAAAAGGAGACACATAGGCACACATACACATACACACACACACACACACATACACCACAGACAGAATTGTTTGGGAGAGAAAAAGGCAATAGCCAGGGAGAAAGAGAGGTTAGAAAAAGAGTCCAACAGCTCCCAATACAGTTTTCCTAACCCCAGGCTGACATGCCCACTTCATCACTGGTCAGATTGAGAATCTGAAACACGGAATGAACTAAAAAGGATGAAATGGTTCCTTCCCCTAAAGCAATATGGTAACAGCATCCCGGAGGGTAAACAATAAATAAATAAATAAGTTTTTCTTTTATTCTATGGTTTGGATTTTAATGTTTCATTTTACATAGCAGTATTCACCCACAGCAAATAAGCCCCACATTTTTTTTTCTAAATTAATACCGCTAGATGAGAGCAGTACTATTATTGGTGCTTTTTTTCTGTTCTCCACACTTTTTTAAAAAAAAAGTGTTTGTGAAGGATTTATGACAGATAAAATAAACTTTTTATTTATCTTCTATCTACTGAATATATAGACTTATAGGAACTTAAGGACTGCCATTTTTAGCAGAATTCGTGATAAGAGCCCTTTAGCTTAATCTTGTGAGGCACTATGTGGAGCAACTTCTCAGTAGACTGAGTGACAGGGTTGTAACTCTGATTCAAACTATATCTTCTGCCCTTCTGATACTCCTAGGCTAAGTAGCCAGCAAGGACAAGTAGATCAGATTCTTCAACTTGGAATTTGATAATATACTGTAGCTCTTTATGAAGACTACAGCTGTTTATATATCCATAACACAACATTGTAGTCTTTCCATTTAAATGGAACAGGTTGAGGAATATTGAGATTTTGATTCTTCAAAAGCACAACAAAATGGGAAATGAGATATAGTGCTACTTACTACTTGGCTAACTTCAAAAAAGGGTTAGACTAATTCATGGAAGTCATAGGGATCAATAGCAGTGCGACTGCTTGGAAGGCTATCTATTGGGAGACTAGTAGGCTTCCTTGTGCAATTGGTTGGTCACTCTGAAAACAGATTTCTGGACTTGATCGCTCAGGGATCTATACGTGACTGATACAATTCTCCTTTTGTTTTCTCAGTGTAACTCAAATGTATCTCAAAAGATAAAAAGTACGTAAGAAAAGTAAATTACTCCAGAATGATGAAATTCCTCCTATAATGCTTGGTAAAGCTTTTATCTGTGCTGTTTTTTTTTACATAACTGCAATAGATTAGAATTAAAAAGTAACCATGTGGTGAAAACCACATTCATCTTAGTCATAAAGTCAGTCAAGACATGAGAATATTTAGCCATGAAAAATTCACATATTCTTGTTTGTTGATTGAATAGGTGATTTAGAAATTGTACGGACAGATGATCTGTCTACCAGAAGAAAAGTCTTCCAAATGAGTTCATTCAATACAATTTATTTCAAATTTTAGAGGGGATTTATTCCAGTATAGCCTGAGTGCCTTGATCTTTTATAAAAATAAACAGTCTTGCACAAGTGTTTAATCAGGCATTTACCCTCTTAATTTCTCATCATCTTTGTCACTGATAAAACCATCTTTATTTGGTAACTATCTACACAAAAAAGAATTTTCAAACACCAACAGGTTTAGTCTGTCTCATTCAAAGTTAGAAAGTTCAGTCAGTCAGCATCAGTGACATGTTTAGCTTTGTAGAAGAAGATATCTCATATATTTATCTACATATAAGTTCCTTAAGAGCATGAAGGAAGACATTACTTCTATTGACTATGCGTTTATAGAACTTGTTGGAACAAAGCCAGCAGTCCTGTCTTTAGCTACCTGATACTCTTGAAAGGCATATATGCTTGAACCAGGTTTACTGATGTTCTAATTTTGACAGTGGGTTTCCAAGCTCAAAACACTTATACAGTGATGTAAACCTTAATCACTGAAATGCAAATCTGACAAAATGGGTAATGTTACCACCTTGCCAAAGTTGTCTTGGAAAAGTAATGGAAAAATCTGTGCAAAAAACAGATGTGGCAATTGGAACATTACACCATTCCTCAGCAAATACTGCCATGCCTAAGAACAGGGCTTGTGTCATGAGATCCATATGCTCGTATTGAACTATTTGTGAGGAGAGATGCAAGGCCTTTATTTGGATCTTGGGAGACAGTCTCATCTTATCCAGAATCATGTCTAAAATGATTTCCAGATGTTCTATTTTTGGGCCTGGCAATAACATGCTATTGTTCTTGCTTATTACAAATTCTTGACTATAGCATCTGGTTCATATACGCCATTCCAGAATAGCACTCTGGCTAAATACAGAAAAATCATGGTGGCAAGAAACCAGAGTTGGTATGAAGACTGAGAAATTCTGAATAACCAATATAGAATGAGTCTGGATACATGAAAATTAATAGCTTTGTTTACAAAGGAACTGAAAAACGAAACTATACCTCTGTCAATTAGACTGATATTAGCATTACTGCTGCTGAATGACATGTTTTACTGTAAATTTGAAAATTTTAATAAATGTATTACTCTATTAGAATGATGTCAACTGTACATTTTCTCTGGAATTGTAATCAGAATAAATACACCAATTTTACCAGGATAGAAAAATGGCTAATCTGATTATTATAATAATTAATTTGTTATGTGGCCTGCATAGACCACAAATGTGCCAGATGTCTGTGGATGGAGTACCTTTAAACTTTGCTATTGATAATAATATTGTCAACTGCTATTCCAATGCTTTCTCCTGGTGTATATTGATCAGTATTCTGTCCGTCCGTCCCTTCAGCTCCCACTCACTGAGCCAAAGTTCTTCCTCTTATCTAAGTAAACTTCAGATCTGTGTTTTGACTGTATCTATGAGGGTTTTGTAGTTATTCCTCCACAGCAGTGCTGTGAGATAAAAAATAATTTTATTTATTTATTTATTTATTTATTTATTTATTTATTTATTTATTTATTTATTTATTTATTTATTTATTTATTTATTTATTTATTTATTTATTTATTATTTATTGCACTTGTATGCCGCCCACTCCACAGAGACTCTGGGTGGCTCACAGCAATAAGAAATCTACATGCAAATAATAAACATAAAAAAATATTAAAACAATTATTAAAAAAACATTAAAAACAACAATTTTACAAACCCCATGCAATTCCTTCATTCACGGAACCAAGAGTTCTCAATGTTGTATTGAACTCATTGGCCCCAGCCTGTTGACATAGCCAGGTTTTTAACGCTTTTCTGGAGGCTGGCAGGGTGGGAATAATGCGGATCTCGGGGTGTAGTGTATTCCAGAGAGCCGGTGCTGCCACAGAGAAGGCCCTCGCCCATGGGCCTGCCAGCTGACATTGTTTGGCTGACGGGACCATTAGCAGACCAACTCTATGGGCTCTGATTGGTCTTAGGGAGGTGTGCTGAAAAAGGCGGTCCCGGAGGTAGACTGGTCCTAAGCCATGTAGGGCTTTAAAGGTGATCACCAACACCTTGAATTGCATTCGGAAACCTATGGGCAGCCAGTGCAGCTCATGAAGGAGGGGTGTCACATGGATGTATCTAGGGACACCCATCACCACACGTGCCGCCGCATTCTACACTAGCTGCAGTCTCCGGATGTTCTTCAAGGGTAGCCCCATGTAGAGCGCGTTGCAGTAGTCAAGACGTGAGGCAACAAGGGCGTAAGTGACTGTGAGTAGTGCCTCCCGATCCAAAAAAGGGTGCAACTGGCGCACAAGATGAACTTGTGCAAAGGTCCCTCTGGCCACAGCTGTTAGATGTTTGTCCAATTTTAGCTGAGGATCCAGAAGGACCCCCAAGTTGCAAGCTCATTCCGAGGAGATCAATTCCCCCCCCCCCCCGAACCAAGGAGGGACTAATGTCAAAGTCCTTGGGAGGCAGCATCCAGAGCAACTCGGTCTTGTACGGGTTGAGTTTGAGCTTGGGTATATATAACACCTGGGTGAATTCTCACCTAGAGATATTAGAATGAAGACTTACTATCTTGTCCAGAATAAGAAAATATCACCGAGCAATCAATAAAACTATTTTAATTATTATGCTACTTTAAATAATCTATATAGTCTTCTTCAAGAGTAGACCCAAATATAATTGAGCTATACAGTTTCATGTATGCTGGAAGTGAGGTTTATATCAGCTGTTACATTAATGAGCTCATAAAGAAACCCAAATGTAGCACAAAGAAGGAAAATCCTGCTCACAATAGCTACAAAATCCAAACCATCACAAAGAATTTTAGTACTCTTAAATATTAGATCTCCTATCTACGGCTTTAGGGATAATACCAGATATTACTTCACTACTTCAAATGAAAACTTCTTGGTATCTCCTTATTCTATAATTTGGGCATGTTAATATAAACATTTGCATTTAACTGGCTATATTAGGCTGATAAACCTTATGTGTCATCTGTACTTTTTGGATAGTAGAAGTCTATAAATCAAATCCTGACATAAAACCAGAAACAATGTTAATGCTATCTCAGAGACATGCAAAATTTCAGTTTGTCATTTTGAGATTCAAGTTATATCTCTGTAACTATGCACAGTGCACTTTAAGTTAAAAATGAAACATCAATATATACTTATGTGATGCAGGATTGTTTGCCATTCTTTTCTGAATGAATTATAATCTATATCTTGGATTGATGTGAAATAATAGGATTTTATAGGTCTCAGATTTTGCAGCCACATTTACTTGTAATAATGAATACATATTCACATACATGGCTTTCTACTGAATTGGGATTCAGTTGGTAAGAGCCGAGGTGGCGCAGCAGTTAGAGAGCAGAACTGCAGGCTACTTTAGCTGACTGATCATTTGAGTTCAGCTGTTCAAATCTCACCGGCTCAGGGTTGACTCAGCCTTCCATCCTTCCGAGGTAGGTAAAATGAGGACCCAGATTGTTGGGGGCAATGTAAATATATACATTGCTTAATGGTGTAAACCGCTTAGAGAGTGCTTGCACTATGAGGCGGTATATAAATATCACTAATAAATAAATAAATAAATAAATAAATAAATAAATAAATAAATAAATAAATAAATAAATAAATAAATAAATAAATAAATAAATGTATGATTATAGGATGTATTATATAATTAAATGAATGTATATAAAATAAAAAGCCTGATCAAACCTAAAATGCACCAGAGTATGATTAAATGAAGTAACAAAAATGAATTTAAAATCACTTCAACCCATAATTATAACTAAGCATACTCAAAAGTGGTCCTTGCAAAATTGCCAAGCTTTAAGATATAATGGAATAACACCAAGTAAAGGTTTTTTAAGAAAGCCTCCTATAGTTGAGACAGAGTGTTTGGAAGGTTGCTCCTTATACGTCTGTCTGTCTGTCTGTCTGTCTGTCCCTCCCTCCCTCCCTCCCTCATCCATCCATCCATCCAACCATCCATCCAACCATCCATCCATCTAATTTATATAGCTGTCCACCTCACCAGAGGTGATTCTGGGTGGCAAACAACAACCTTAAATAATTAAAGGACAAATAACACACCACTTTTGGAGAATCAGGTAATCCTCGCTTAACAATGCTAATTGGGACTGTAAACTATGTCATTAAGTAATGTGGTTGTAAGTTGAAAAACCATGTAACCTTACCACTTAATGACAGCAGTTTCAATTGCCAGTGTTAAGGAGACCTCACTGCTTAACTAATGACCTTCTGTTGGCTTCGCCATTGAGGGAAGTCAGCAGAGAAGATCTCAAATTACAATCAATTGACCATAGGGACACTGTGATGTCTTTAGTATGAGGACCAGTCCTAATTACAACTTGATCAGCTCTGTTCTAAATTCAAATGGTTGCTGAACAAATGGTTGTTAAGTGAGGACCACCTGTATGCAAAAATAGTTGATTATGGGATTTCTGAAGTTCCTCTTATCTTTTATGTTGCACATCTGCCTATATGAAAATACAAAATGCATTGGAATTCCAATGGCTAAAAAGGTGTAACATATTCCTCAACATGTTCCTCATCACTAGCCTATGAAAGTTTGGCTTGAAAACAATAAGAGTCTTAGTTAGACTACTGGTTCTAAATCCAAAGTATACCATTCCATGTGTATGAAATTCTTTTCTTTCACTTTGTTTCACAAATCACAAGTTCAAATTTATAGCATATACAGACAAAGTGAGAAGTCATTATGCATTGAACTGTAACAATAAAAAGAGCTAAAGGGTAAATTTTATTTGGAAAACTATTAGAGAACTAGCGATTGCCTGTATCGGTTCTTAGATATGAAGATAAAAGTTGTATTAGTTGAAATGTGCAGCAATCTAGATAATGCAAAAATTGGGGTTCACAAACACTTTTTCATTAGGAAATAAGAGGAGGAACATGCTACTTTTAGGACAACAGTTTTCAGATCAAGGCAGAGATTTCTGCCTTTCTTGTGTGAAATTATCCTCAATTACAAACCATGGTTTAACCTTATTACCAAGCCAGGCTTCTGTATGGTTTATCTCATGGGTGAGTTGCCCAATGATACATTATAGCAATACTACAGAAATTGATTGTCTGTAGTACAATGAATGAAAGGTGCATCAACTTCAGGGACAGCATGTTAGAGCCCCAAATCCATGGAGAACAAGCCAATAGGTTGAATAAACTACTGCAGGCTGTATATATGCAATAGACTACCAGAAGGTTTTATTTTCCAATTACTTACACTGTTTTCAGAATTACTAAAGTATATTCTGCTTAATTAAATGAGGTTCATCACCTAAATGTTTAAAGGTAACTGCTCTCCTGCTTAATAACCTTGCTTAATAACACACAAGTACTAACATTTTTTTAAAAAGAAAGACTTTTGCTGCATACACAAATGGTACTTCTTACACACCCCATTTCTGGGTAGATAGCCTATTTCAGTGCAATTCCAAAGAATACATAAAGGCAATTCCAAAAGAATACATAAACGAAGGCATCAATTTCCCTTAAAAATACATGCGTAGAAATCTACTAACCTGGCTGATTTCATTTAGAATTTCTGAAAATGTTGGGTTGTTGTTTTTTTACAAGAACAATAGTTTCCCAGATTCAGTCATTGAGTGCCTCTTTTGTTCTTTAGCAAAAGGCCGGCAAAAATCAATGGCTATAAGGCATAAGCTTATTGACAGGAATTCAAGAACATGCAATAGAATGTTAGTAAAAAATGACTGTGCTTAATCTATAACAGACGTAATTTGCTACTATGGCTGAATTTTAACAAGAGCTGCTCCAGAAAAACACCAGCATCTCTGCTCCTGTGTCACAAAGACTAATGACATTTAATCATGACTATTAGCATATTCTTCTTGTGACAGCTGACATGCAAAGCCAAAACTGATGCAATTCCTACTATAATGCACTTAGGCTACAACAAAAGTTAACTAGAAAAGAGGAAGCCTCCTTGTTTTGAACCTACCATTATTCAGTACATAGCAATTTGCAGGAGGTTTCCTTGTGCAATTAAGTCTTTTTTAAATGACAATCTCAGTGGTTATTTTTCTATATCTCCTTGAAGTTAAAATTAAAATCTTATCTGGAGAGGCAAGACTTTTTTTCATTTCTTTTCCCAGTGGGTCAGTGCTGTAGTTATGAGGTCAGAGGTAACAAGAGCTGCAAAACACTCAATGCCATAGCCCCAGCTTGGCTAGATCAATTCCTTATAATTGCCTAAGAACAACTTGTACGCAAATCAATTGTTATTACTGCCTGTAAACATTGTGCAGGCAAACTTTTCTGGCTGGAGAAAATTATACAGAAAGAAATGGCTGAATCACTATGTAGTGTTTCTTTACTATAATGAAATAAAAATGGCTTCCACATGAGGATTTATGGCAGGTTAGAAATCCCTAGATTCCACACTAGGTGCTACATATATTGGCTTAATGTGGTATATAAATGGAGCAAATGCTTCTCAGAAGATAAAAAATATTATTTTAAAAATGTTAAAACAAGATGTGATTAAAATTTGGGTGAAGAATTTAGCAGGAATGAAAAAAAAAAAGAAATGAAACTGTTGTATATAAATCCTCGATTTTATTGAAAACTTATATTGACAAGCATGGAATCAGAACAGATGTGTTGGTATGGAAGTTACCGTATTTTTCGGAGTATAAGATGCACCGGAGTATAAGACGCACCTTAGTTTTTGGGGAGGAAAATGGGGGGGGGGGAATCTGCCTACCAGGTATTCATCTGGCTAGCGTCCTTAGTCTGGTCAGCTTCAGCACATTATTTTATCCCCTGGTTAGGACTTAAAAAAACCTTCTTCGGAGAGAATAACAATGAAAGAGCCTGCAAGCCAGTAAGAGCTGGGAAGATCGTTAGCACCTGGTTAGGGCTAGAAAAAAACTTATTCGGAGCAAGTAGAGCAATGAAAAAAAACCCTGCAAAGACTTAGTGCTGGAAAAACATTCTTCGGAGAGAGTGACAATGAAAAAGCCTGCAAGGGAAGAGCTGGGAGGATCTGTAAAGATCTTATACTCCAAAAAATACGGTAATCTAAAAGGGCCAATATTGGGAATTTATGTCTCAAATGAAGATAACACAGCATTTTATAAAGGACTTATATGGATAAACTTTCTATATGAAAAGTGGTGTCTCCTGAGAGATTGGAATGGGATGGTTCCACCAGAAAAAAAATAAAACTTCTAAGAAAAATATTAAAAACACATAAGGTAAAGTGCCAAAGGATTTTTTTGTATGATGAATAATGACGATGATATTATCCATTCAGTCATGTCTGATTCTTAGCATCAATTCTGTGGGCCAACTCTTTCTATATCTTCTGATCTTGCAGCACTTCTTTGAGTTTTTCTATGCTCTGGCTTGTTTCAGCTTTGATGGAGTCCAGTCACTGTGTTCTTTGATGGCCTGATTTCCTTTTGCTGCAAACTCTTCCAAATATAATTGCTTTCTCCAGTGAATTCCCCAGCATGACATGGCCAAAGTAAGTGAGAGACAGTTTCATGATTTTGCCTTCTAGTGACATGTCTGGTGTTATGCACTCCAGTGCTTGCTTGTTAGTCACCTTTGCTGCCCAAGGAATACGCAGGAGCCTTCTCCAATAATGAATAATATCGAGTTTGTTTATGTATATAAAAACAGTGACTCAAAAGAACATACCCATTGTTCTGAAAGACATAGATCTTTTTCAACAATAGAGATGATTAGGATTTCTAAGACTCTTGCCATTAATTTCATAAAGTGAAGACATTACCAGAAGTTTTCTTGGGTAACAATTCAGTGACTTTAAGTTTGAAAAAGAAAATGGCTCTGATCGGAAGCTTTTATAGAATAGAATAGAATAGAATAGAATTTATTATTGGCCAAGTGTGATTGGACACACAAGGAATTTGTCTTGGTGCATATGCTCTCAGTATACATAAAAGAAAAGATACATTCGTCAGGAATCATAAAGTACAACACTTAATGATAGTCATAGGGTGTAAATAAGCAATCAAATCACATTAGGAAACAGTCAATATAAATTGTAAGGATACAAGCAACAAAGTTACAGTCATACAGTCGTTAGTGGGAGGAGATGGGTGATAGGAACGATGAGAAGATTAATAGTAGTGCAGACTTAGTAAATAGTTTGACAGTGTTGAGGGAATTATTTGTTTAGCAGGGGGGATGGCGTTTGTGAAAAAACTGTTCTGGTGTCTAGTTGTTCTGATGTGCAGTGCTCTATAGCGTCCTTTTGAGGGTAGGAGTTGGAACAGTTTATGTCCAGGATGTGAGGGGTCAGTAAATATTTTCACAGCCCTCTTTTTGACTCGTGCAGTGTACAGGTCCTCAATGGAAGGCAGGTTGGTAGCAATTGTTTTTTCTGCAGTTCTAATTATCCTCTGAAGTCTGTGTCTGTCTTGTTGGGTTGCAGAACCAAACCAGACAGTTATAGAGGTGTAGATGACAGACTCAATAATTCCTCTGTAGAACTGTATCAGCAGCTCCTTGGGCAGTTTGAGCTGAGTTGGCGCAGAAAGAACATTCTTTGTTGTGCTTTTTTGATGACGTTTTTGATGTTCGGTGTCCATTTTAGATCTTGTGATATGGTAGAACCTAGAACTTTTTGCATACAACTAATTAAAAAGAGCTTATAATTTATGGTATTGATGATTAGATAAGATAGTTTATTTATAGAAGAAAAATATAATGTAAGTTTAGTGAAAGGAAATATATTTGGAGTTTAACTGCTGTATAGAATATCAGAAGCCATTTCTTTTTATCTTTATCTTTTATCTTTTTTCTACTTTCTTCTTTTTTTCTCTTATTGCATTCAGCCTTTTCTGTTATTTGTGTTTTTCATTTGTTTTTTTTAGTTTCCATTAAAATCTTTCAATAAAACTTAAATGTAGATATAGATTTAGATATACCATAATGAAATAGAAATGTCCTCAAAAAGATATTGTAGTATGATTTGATGGTTTGGGTTTATCAGGATTTCTGAATCCAGCAGATTTGATAGGCATTGAATTAGAACATGCAGAATTAATATTTCTGACGTTGATATTTTATGTATGATAGTTAAATACATTAATTGAGACCATCAGTGTGTATTTCAATGGCATTGGTATTCTGGTATTCAGAAAATCTGACACTCTTCACATGAGTGTTCCAGTTAAACTCTAACTTCCACTGACGTTAGAGTGGAATGCCTACATCTCTATTTATCTTCATGCTCCATTAACAACACTGATTTCCAGTTTGCAAAAGCAGCTCAAGGTGCTGGTGATCACCTCTAAAAACCTTCAAGACATAGAGTCTGGTTATCTCTGATGGTTTCTGCTCTGATGGTTCCAGTAACATTGGATAGAGTAGGCATGCTTAAGATCCTTTCAATTAAACATTAACCGCAGAGGTAATACCTTCTCTGCAGCAGCATGAACAGCATTACCTAAGGGATTCATATGGTTTCCACCCTAATGGCATTCCAAAAGTTGTTGAAAACTTTGTTTTGACTCTCAGGCCTGGGGTAGAGTAGCTACTGAGTCCGTTAGTTCGTTTCGGGGTGCTGTTTGAGGTATTGTTTGTTCTTCTGGATGTTAAGGATTTTTCTTCTAGTTTCTTCCATCTTTTATTTTATAACATAAACTAATCTGAGAAATCTGGACTTAGATGACCATAAATCTAAATTAATTAATTAAACAAATAAATAAATAAATAAATGACCTTCTGACCTATAGATTTAGGCTTCAGATATGAACTGCCCTTTGTTTATTTGTAAACATATCTGTGAGAGCTAAATCAATCTAGTATCATTTTGGTCAAAGTCTTTCCAATTTTGCCTCAATAGAAGAAAATATAAATAGCTGATGGTTGAACTGTGTAGTGCTTGAGATAATCCAAGTTCTACAACCTAATCTCAATTATAATACATGGCATCACCATAGAACACAGGCCAACTAAAGCTCTCCTAAGTAAATCAAAAGACCCAGTAGACCCTGGAAGGAAAAAACTGGAGTTACCTATAACAGAGATCCCCAACCCCTGGGCCGCGACCCACTACCAGGCCACGGCCAGTTCAGAACCGAGGCATGCAAGCGGTGGATGAGTGCAGTGGCAGGTGCATGCGCAAGCAAGTGAAGTTCCATTTGTGCGAGTGATGGGTGCACTCGCTCACCTCTTGTTCAAATGGAACTGTGCCAATTGCACAGAACCATTCCGTCTCCCCCCCCACACCAGTCCACCAAGCCGGAAAGGTTGGAGACCGCTGACATATAACATACAATGCAAGAACTGTAACAAGCACTATGTAGGACAGACAAACAGAAGATTAGCAAAGTGCATCCATGAACACCAATTAGCAATCAGAAGATACAATGCAAATTCCTTAATCTCACAGCACACAGTCTCACAGATTCAACTATAATTTCAGAGTTTAAGCATCTTAGACCAAGATAAATACAAAAATGCTATGGAATTCCTGGAAGCTTGGCTTTAGGAAAAATCAGCCATAAAAGACACACAGCGATAAATCACATTTTCATGTCATTCAAAAGGGACAATAAAACAGCCAAGGAGGAAACAAAAAGACTATAACACATCCTTTCCAGTAGTCAGCACCCAGATAAACAGGGATTAACACCTGGCAAACAATTAAGCAGAAAACAATACCCTAAATCAAAGGACTACTGAGGAAACCCCCCCCCCAACCCTACCTAAACTGGCAGGCCAAACTACTGTATATAAACAGGGAACAAAGCCCCTACTTACTAACCCCAATGGTGT
Source organism: Diadophis punctatus similis (assembly GCA_023053685.1). Classification (NCBI taxonomy): domain Eukaryota; kingdom Metazoa; phylum Chordata; class Lepidosauria; order Squamata; family Dipsadidae; genus Diadophis; species Diadophis punctatus. The sequence goes on from JALIGW010000003.1 coordinate 157,869,489, forward strand.
TACATCGCTGGGTAATGAAATGTCTTCAAGCAAATAACCAAACTCAGGGTGCACCTAGGACCCCACAATTTTGCCTTGGTTTATGTTGATAAAATGGAAATATTAAGTGATATTATAATTGTTATTATTGTGAGACTGAAAAAGATGAAAAATGTTACACCATGAGTAAATACACAACAATTAAGTATATTCCTTTAAGACGGGGGTACTTTTCTTTAATGCTACCAAGTATTGTCACATTGTGATAAATCTCAAGAGCCTCTCTATTCCAATCTAAATAATTTCCTATTAATATTTCAGTTAAGCATCTTTATTTTTTTTTGCCTATACCTAGTTAGATTAGAATTCAATGAGATATATTTGGAAGGGAGAGAGAAATCAATGTCTCTTGTAGCTATTACTAATACTAGAATGTGGAGTTTCACAATGCCATTTGATCAACTATGTGCATCATTAAGCTGACATAAACATCCTCCCATACCCTGTAATACTTCTTTAAAAGTAGAAGAGCAGAGCAGGAACCCCACTGGATTTCCCTTAGCAACCTGACAAGAGCCCACAAGGTCAGCTAGCAGGAAGCGCAGAAAATTATACAGTAGGGAATTATCAGCTAAATTATTTCACTATACTCAGGATTTTTTTTTTTACTGTTTCTCTCATGACAGCAGCCTCTTGCTAGTTGTAATAGAAACATGCATAAAAGGACAGAAGTGACATGGGGAGGGGGTGGGGAGAGAAAGAGAAAGAGAGGAAAAAACCTTCCACAAAGCAAGCACGCTCCCAATCTTTTTACACCAAATTCTCAAAACCATACCTGGAGATTGTTGTTCTAATGAACAATGTATTCCACTGTGGAATCTTAAAAAGGAATTAAATCTACCGTATTTTTCGGAGTATAAGACGCACCAGAGTATAAGACGCACCTAGATTTTAGAGGAGGAAAACAAGGAAAAAAGTATTCTGAACCAAATGGGGTAGTAATATATTATTTAATAAAATACCAGTATAGCAGAATACTTTTTACAACTATGTACACTTTTTACAACCATGTATACTTTTTACAAACTTCAAACGTGACAGCTTTAAGACTAGTGGACTTCAACTCCCAGAATTCCTCCTCCAGTCATGCTAGCTCAGGAATGGGAGTTGAAGTCCACGAGTCTTAAACTTGCCAAGTTTGAAGACCCTTGCACCCCTAATCCCTAACTCAGGGGTCTTCAAACTTGACAGCTTTAAGAAAGACTAGTGGACTTCAACTCCCAGAATTCCTCCTCCAGTCATGCTAGATGGGGTAATTAGAAGGCAAAAACACCCCAGTTTTTGCAAAAAACGGCCCGTTTTTCACTCATTTTTTTTTTTTTGGCAAAAACAGGGCATGCAGAGGGTTTGGGAAGCCGAGGTGGCGCAGCAGTTAGAGTGTAGTACTGCAGGCCACTTTAGCTGACTGTGATCAACAGTTCAGCGGTTCAAATCTCACCAGCTCAAGGTTGACTCAGCCTTCCATCCTTCTGAGGTAGGTAAAATGAGGACCCAGATTGTTGGGGGCAATATAAATATACATTGCTTACTGGTTTAAACCGCTTAGAGAATACTTGCACTTTGAGGCGGTATATAAGTCTCACTAATAAATAAATGAATAAAACCTGCAGAGCACTCCTAGGGATGGGAGAAGGCAAAAATGCCCCATTTTTGCAAAAAAACGGCCCATTTTTCGCTCATTTTTTTTTTGTGTTGCAAAAACAGGGCATGCAGAGGGTTTGGGAAGCCTGCAGAGCACTCCTAGGGGGTGGGGGAAGGCAAAAACGCCCCCATTTTGCAAAAAACGGCCCGTTTTTCACAAAAATGGGATGCAGGGCAGGGCTTCGGGAGGCCAAAAAATTGCTGCATTCAGTGTATAAGACGCACCAACATTTCCACCCTATTTTGGGGGGCAAAAAGGTGAGTCTTATACTCCGAAAAATACGGTAAATCTAGTTCTATAAGTCCTATGCACAAAATACTGTATATGCTCTCAGGTGTGTGTATCCACATGCTCCTCAGATTTCAAGCTCACACTGTTTATTACTCATTATGTGAAGGAAAGACAAGTAAACTGCACATCCACAACTTACTGCTGTCCAAATGTGTTGAGCGCAATTTGCAATATTCCTTACCAGCAAACCAAAGATGTCTTTGAGTTCAGAAACTACACTACCATAGCATGGTCAGATTTTCATTTTGTATATTGTGTGATTCCAAATCACTGAAAACACAACTATGCTTTATTCAATATACAATATTACACAAATCATGCTTAATGTTGCATGAATGCAGTTCTAACATATCTTGATTCTCTGAAGATAATGAAGAAGAAGTTAAGGAACTTAGTGAGCTTGACTATGGCAATCTTCAGTGCACTGATTAACTTCAACTGTTTCCATTTATATTGGACCTCATTTCTCCAGCTCAAGCATAGACATTTTGCCATCTTGGCTAGGAATTTTGGAAAATTTAGTACAACACAATTGAAGGGCACTACATTAAGAAAGCTGTTTTATTTTCTATCAAATTCTAGCTCCCATATACTGTGTTTATAAACCAAACTATTTATACTGGCCCTGCTATTGTCTTGGGGCAATTTAATTTAATCTAATCTAATTTAATTGCAATTCTTGGTTTTATGGTTGCAAACCACTTTGAGGGCATTAGTAAGTTTGGCAATATATAAATTAAACAAACAAACAAACAAACAAACAAACAAACAAACAAACAAACAGCCATGTACATATGCAATATAATAGTTTGTTGCCAATTTTGTTTATAATAACAGCAACTTATAGTAATAGTATCTATGACTTTCAGAGTGTGATGCAACATAGGATAGCATTTCTCAATTTAGCCCTCCTAAATATGTTTCAATGAAACTACAATAAATATTATCCAGCCAATTGCGGAGCTGAATTATGCTACAAATCATAAGCTGGTTCATACATTTTGTTAAACCATCTTTTGGGAGAATAGGCCATAAAGGCCTCATTCACTTATCATATTATACTAGAAATCATAATTAATAAATTATAATGAGAGAATTCACTTATTATGTTGAATTAAAATGAAGCAAACCACAATATAATTTAGTGATGTGTCAACTAGATATACACCATTCTTCTTGCGGAAAAAATATTAGTTTATTGCTTTGAACACCACTATCATACCAAGCAATAAAGAAGCAGCCATTGTGTTTTGCTTAATAATAGGAACATGTATTATTTGGATCATTACAATGTCAGTTAGCATAATGATAATCTAGTTTTGTGTTTAAAACCATAATATAGTGATGGTAGAAATCTGTACCTTATTTGAAATGCCCTATTCTGAGTGCAAAACAGTAGTTTTGTAAGGCAAAACAGTGGGTTTTTTGAGCACCAAATGGACTCTTTTGATCATTTTAAAAGTTGTTTGATCTCCAAAATGATCAAAATAGTTTACTCACATTCAAAACAATGTGTTTTGGGCCTAAAACATGGCATTTTAAACTTGGAGTGGTTTGAATTCAGATTTTTTTGTACAACTTTAAGTGCCATCTATTTCAACTCCAAATTATACCAGTTGCAGTGTTTCCAGCTGTCCGAGTATGACACAAGCCAGGGGTTTAAAAATACCATCTTAAGAAGAAAAGACATAAGTCAGTCAGGTTCAACCATTCCTCGTGCTCTTTTCAACAATGATAAATAGGAATGCAACCAAGTTCCTCCTCGGTAGACATTCACCTGAGCACGAGCAATGCATTCTTTACAACTTTCTTCAGGTTCCTTTAAGAAGCCCCTGTACAAAAGCCCCTATACCTATGTAACATCAGTAGTAATAACTGCAGAGGAGAGAGAGAGAGAGAGAGAGAGAGAGAGAGAGAGAGAGAGAGAGAGAGAGAGAGAGAGAGAGAGAGAGAGAGAGAGAGAGAGAGAGAGATTCAGTAGTGGGGAATTCTGTATCAATATGCTTCCTGGCTGAACGAGCCTTGTTTATCAATTAACAGATAGTGAAAATATTTTCTGCAATTACAGAGATGATTTCATTCCAATATGAAGCAACACCACATCACTCTACTTCTCTAGGGAAAAGGCAGCTCCTGTCACTATTGTGGAACACAGCTAATTTTAACAGAGTCTGTGTCGGCCTCTTGAGGAATTCCATGTTGATGAAGGAATATACAGTAGGGAACTTCTCAGAGGACCAGGCTGATTGGAGAGCCTCAGGAAAGGTGTGAGGAAATTGCATTTCCTGTTTCTTAGCAGGGTTATTAACCAGGAAAGCAACTTTAATCACTGGAAGACCACTAGCAAGGTTATTTTTTTATATTTAATGTAACAAAACAATATCTGTTATTCCTCAGACGCTTTTTAATCTATATGTCAACACAATCATTTTATGCTCCTATACAGTTGTAAACAACTGTAGGGGTATGTTAAAATGTGAAAGCACAGAATGTATTTTCCGTGATTCGACAAAATCAGTTTGCTTTGTATTATTTTCATCTTTCTTGAGTGCTATTGAAGGATGAAAGTAGCAAATACACAGGGTTAATGGTCAACAGGAAATGTACACAAAATACCTAAAAATGTCAAGAGGATGTAACAGGGTTAACAAAACTCCTTCAAATACCTGTTGGTATTTTCAGACAGTAAATGTCCAGACAGGCGGGAGCTCTAGCTGCTTTCAGACAATCCATAATGACAGAGACTAGCTTTGTACTTTCATTAGAATACGGTAGTAGAATGGCTATATCACTTCAAAATAAAAGTGTTTATACAATTTTAATGTTTAATTTTCTTGATAATTAAAATAGACTATAAATCAAAGTATCTGAACAAAGAGTAAGCTTAGAGTAAGTACCCACTTCCCTATTGTGCTGTCTTCTTCCAAAAGGTTACTTTTGTATTTTACTGTACAAATGAATGTTGATCTTCTCTTTTAATTGTTGTCCAGAGTGGTATAGTCCAGTTTTTTATTACTTTGGATTTTATCATCTACATACCTCCAGAGTTGCTGATGTGGAGAACAGCAAAGAGAATGATAGGTGTAGTGTGAAACTGCTGACTGGGTTATAGGTAGCATTATTGAGGATCTGCAGCATATAGTGGGGAAGACAGAATGCAAACATGATAGGAATATTTCAGCCATCTTTGCTGCTATCTAGTAGTCATTTGGATGTTTAAACTCTGATTACTGATTCCACTGACCAATAAGAACTCCCCCCCCCACTTCCATTCAATTATGTCTGGTTACTTGGATTAAGTCCCTGCAGTTTAGTGGTGGGTTGCTCCCGGTTCAGCCCGGTTCTAAGAACCAGTAGCGCCGGTGGCGGGAGGCTCCGCCCACCTACCTGGGATGCTTCTGCACATGCGCAGAAGCGTCGCACACGCGACTGCACACAAGAAACGGTAGTAAAGGGTTTTAGAACCCACTACTGCTGCAGTTTTCTTAGCAAGGTTTTTCAGAAGTGGTTTGCCACTGCCTCCTTCCTAGGACTCTGAGAAAGTGACTAGCCTAAGGGCACCCAACTGGCTTTGTACCTAAGGCAGGACTAGAATTCACAATCTCCGGATTTCTAGTCTGATACCTTAACAACTACACCAAACTGGTGCAATCATTAAGAATATCTATAGGACAGTAAAAACCTATGCCCAAAGATAAGTACATGGGTATTATGAGGAGATGAAATTTGGTCTGCACTTAATACTGGAATGCTGTTATTTTTTTGGTTTGACTTCTACAGAAACAGCATCTTCCTGCTTAGGAGGGAGAAGAACGGAATCTATCATATAATATTTGACTATGGAATAAGGGACATAGCCATAGCGAATTTATTAAGAAAAATATCCTCAATTAATTTGGCGGTGAGGAGTAAGATGGAGGAAAAACTCTCAATATAGGGAATGGGTTTGTTTTTTTAATTTTGTTTTTGTGAAATTGTATTCTTAATTTTTAATAATACTCTTGCAAGTAGTCGGGAGACAATGTTTCATAACTAAGACTGAGCATGGAACAGTAAAGCAAAGAAAGTGTTGCAACGCTTCTTGTACGTCTGGGTTTTATGCCAGTACACATGAATAAAAGAGATAAGAAAGAGAGGCAAGGCTGACTGAATATGCTCAGTGGAAATTCATCAGAAGAAACCAGGAAAAGTAATCTTTGAAATTATTCATAGTAAGAGAATGGTAGCAACTTTTCCATTTTTTAAAAAAGCAAAAGTTATGGAACTAGAATTCTACTCCCTAGAAGAGTCTCAGTGCTATTGTTTGAACTGACTCAAAATATCTCATAAAATCTGTATACCCATTAACATATGAAAATAATCTTTCATAAATTTCCCTAACCACAATATTTTAAAAGTTGGCTTCAAATCCCCACCCTTGGTAATAAATTTACTGTGGTCCAGATTGTGTACTCACACTCTCTGGTTTGAACTTGGCAAAGCGTCTTCCCTTCAGACAGCTCCACATTGGGCTCTCCTGCTTCCCAAAGTAGAGATGAGAGAAAAAATAGCAGCTGTGTTTGTTTTGAACATATGATTTTGTTAGGCTTGTCATTTCCACCCTAAAATAGTGGACTAACTCTAGGGCTGAGGCAGGTGTACTTACAGTAAGATGAGATTTCACCAAATGATGAAATATGAATTTTGACATCACAATGCAAGCTCTGCCCCATTTGCACTTAGTGTAAGATATTATGATTCAAATTGAAAAGAGATGGAGTTTCTGTTGCAATGCCTGTTTTGTCACTTCCTTCTTTGCCGGTTCACAGGTACTCATGAATAGGGGTAGCCAGGAAGGATATAAGACCTATTTCCCCCTAGCAGAAAAACTACAGCAATATGTAATTTTATTGAAGCAATTACCGTATTTTTCGGAGTATAAGACACACCTTAGTTTTTGGGGAGGAAAATAGGAAAAAAAATCTGCCTACCAGGTATTCATCTGGCTAGCGTCCTTAGTCTGCTCAGCTTCAGCACATTATTTTATCCCCTGGTTAGGGCTTTAAAAAACCTTATTCGGAGAGAGTAACAATGAAAGAGCCAGCAAGCCTGTAAGAGCTGGGAAGATCGTTAGCACCTTGTTAGGGCTGGAAAGAAACTTATTCGGAGCAAGTAGAGCAATGAAAAAAAAAGCCTGCAAAGACTTAGGGCTGGAAAAACATTCTTTGGAGAGAGTAACAATGAAAAAGCCTGCAAGGTAAGAGCTGGGAAGATCGTTAGCACCTCGTTAGGGTTGGAAAAAAAAGCTTCGAAAAAGCTACATTCAGAGTATAAGACGCACCCAAATTTTCAGCCTCTTTTAGGGAGGAAAAAGGTGCGTCTTATACTCCGAAAAATACGGTATTTATGAAATCAGTACATAGTTAAATCTTAAGATTACACTTCAGCCCTTGGTTGTTCCGGGAAAGGAAAGAAGATGGAAGAAAAATAAAAATTAGTTGGCTGTGCTTATCACTGACCATCTTTTCTTTCCTTTTTCAGTTCCACTGGACCAATTTTTAATTTACAACCTAAAAGCTATTCTTACTCTTTCTGTCTTTTGCTAAATGCCCAGTGAGAGTTTTGTTCTAGAAGAAGGCTGTCAAAATTTAACCTTAAGGAATTTCTGAAGATTGTTTTAAAACACACACACAGCACATATATACTTATTGGAAAAAACAGTCATCTCATGTGGTGCGTCTGAATACAACATCCAGAATTGCTACCATTACCAAGCCTGTTGAAAATTCTGGGCATTGGAATTATAACATATTTGGAGACACTAGCTATAAAGCTATAAACAGACTGAAACTGCCTGGTGTTTTTTTGGTTTTTAATGCCTACTATAATTTTCACTGTAGCTTTCAAATTCTGTCAATTACCACATTTAATTGTTATTGATCTTCAGAATTAGTATAATTCTATAATATAGTAAACAAACCATCAAATAATCAATAACTCAGATTTAAATTAATAATAATAAATACATATGACAGTGGAGACATGGATGGATATGCACATTTAAATGCCTGTGTGTGTACATATGTGTTTCAAGAATGCCCTCTCTTGCCATCCAAGCATTATACCAAAAAAGGTGTCTAAGAGTCTAATTTATCTTATGTTAATGAAATTTTGATGTTATGCCCTCACTGAAAGAAATGTGTGGGGTTTTCTGTAAGAAGACAGGATTTTTATTTTTCATATGTAGCAGGGTGTAGAACTCATAAGGGAACAATTTATTCAATGAATTTCATAGATATTTTCAGTTTACTAATTGCCCTAACAGACTTTTTAATTTGTTCAGTCTTGATAATGAAAACCATGTTTTTTCCTGTGGGTTTTCCCATGATTTCTCTATATCAGGTATTTTCTCTTTCCCCTCCTCAAACCAACTGAAGAGATTCATAAACCTTGCAGGAAATGAACACTATTTATTTATATTTCCTCAAACGCAACAGTCAGCTTGCCTTTGACAAAAACAATTGGGTGACTATTTCAGGAAGATGAAGTGAGAAAAGAACATCCTGCATTCAAAAGAACTTTATGTCAAAATGGAATTATCTGAATGTGGGTTAACTCCACAAAATGGAGTGACACGTCTGGTGAGCTGTTATGCATATTATAACCACTATGTGGAGCAACCACCATCTAATTTTTACTGTGTGTGGTCTTCATGAGTTAGACTTAGATGGATATTGATGCAGCCTCAATGACATGCTTGGTCTTACGTTGTATCCAGGAAAAAACAGAAAAAGCTTTTGACAGTGAGACATGCCAGAAGCTCAAACCATTATGTGGTGGCTCACAAGCTGTCTCAATGGCCATACGGTTGTTGATGGCATCTCAACGGAGTTCAACTTCCATTCTCAAAAACAACCAGTCTGCCAAATGCCTAAACTATAAAAATCTTCACATATAAACATTCTGCGTAGATGGACAATGACTTGTCGTGGCTTATTCTGAAATGCTTTCAAAAGAAAATAGTGCTAATGCTCAGTGCAGGTAATCACAATTTTGAAGAAGAAAAAAGAGATAACCTAGAGTTGTGTTATAATTTTTATAGGTACAATTTGTACCTATCTTTCAGTAGATGAGAGAGGTGGCACACGAGAAACGGATCATTAAACAGTAGTGTGAAGCCAGGGAAATTAACCAGCTGCTGTGAAAGCCACCTCTCTTATTCTCTCAGTGATAGAGAGAAATAAGGCAAAAGAGGGAGAGGAAAAGGGATAAAAAAGGGAGGGACGGTGATAGTAGTGACAATTAAAAATATTGTATTAAATCCAAATCCAGTGATTTCAATGGAATACATAAAATGACAGTGCTTTTACTTCTGAAATGCATGATTTTATGGATTAATAATATTGTGACCAATCAAAGGTCCAGGCTAGTTCAATGACCCATAGGCACAATACAGTGTAAAATAAAAAACCAATGCAATCACATGTCAACCCATCTGTCCTTCCAGATTTCAAATGGAATAGTTCCACCTATGTTTAAAACCCTTAACAATAACTTGACAAGTTCAAGTCTTCATATTGCACTAGTCTTCACACAAGAAAAATTAAAATGTAAGGCAAAACTGAGCTGCTAGAAATGACAATTGGAGAATCAAGAGTGTTTTATCTCCCTCAATAAATGTTACCTATTCCATTACTTCCTCAATCACTTTGATTATTTTCTACTTTTTCTTTCTAAGTCATATAGGCAATGCCACCTAATCATAAACCAAACAATGCCTAGAGCTTTGCTGAAGACTTTGTACCTACAGAAATTGAATGCATGAAGAGGATACAAGAAAATATGAGCTACCTTTGTTTGCTAGATATTGGTATTTGTGCAAACCCTTTTCCACAAGTATTTTGTTTTAGAGTGAGTGGAACATATGTACCTACAAATATATACACAGAGAGTGCCCTCTACAAGAACAGAACACTGTTCAAGTGCTTTTGTTCTTTCCATGGAGAAAACTTAGATAGGCATGAATATCTGAAGTCATGAGTTCCTCTCTCTGCTTCAGATTGAAAAGCGAATAGGCAGCAGCTTAATTATATATTTATACATTAATGCAAAGGATTCCAATTAGTCTTTTATACATTTAACAGTACTGCAAATTCTTTCCTGAACATAATATTTCCTTTATTAGCTGTGGTGTTCACTCATACAATCTGTAAGTATCTGTTTCTTTCCTAAAAGCATATCTATGTTCTTTTTCCTAAAGGAAGTTAGCCCATAAAAGCTGGAGAAGACCATTCAATACTTGAACATCCCCAATGTTTGATTAAGATATATCCTGATCTCAGCATCCCAGATAATAAGGTTTCCTATAATTTAAAGAATTGAATCAACATCTCCCCTGAACCCATTCATCGGAGAACTTCATCACATACCAAATCAAAATATTTTTTATTTTACTTACATTCTTATTTTACTTTCACATCTCTTACTCTATCAATAAAATATGGCATACAACATTATGAAAAGTATTACTACTAGGTTATATTATTGTGCAACAAAAAGAATAGGAGAGAAAGAGAGAGATAAATCAGGAACAAAGTAACAAATTATATTGTCAGTAAAATGTGAACTTTTTGATTGGGAATGACATTTATTTTAAGTATGCAATGACGGCGGGAAATCTGTCAGGGTAAGACATGGCAGAGGTTTCAACGTTTGTTAAGAGTGTCATGGGAATTTAACTAAAACTGTTAAAACTGACACAACTGGCTTTGGTTAACACGTTAAGCATAGGAAAAGTGCCAGTCAGCAAATCCTCTGTAGCATCAGTTCAGTTAAATTATCTGGAAGATGATAAAACTGGGTGGGATAATAAATGCTACTTTTTTCTCTCTACACATGAGTAGAGGGAGGGAAAAAAAGAAGAGGTATTTTGACAGAACTATGTTTCCTTCCTTCTTTTTTCATAAGCAACTGTTTTGTATTTGAGGGAGAGGGAGATAGAGAGTGTGTGTGCATGCAAATTTGTGTGCTGGGGGGGGGGGCAGCTTTTGCTTTATCACCTGAATAAAGCAAGCAGAGAACATATTACTACACAATTAGTTTCTGTACCAGTGCTGAAGTCCATGAATTCTTACACGTCGTTTTGAAGAGCTGTCTAAAATGTTCTTCTCTACTGTGATGAAACTGCAGTGTCATAGGTTAGCCAAAGGAGAGGACCAAGTATTCCATTATATGGATATCGCTACTTACGTGATGTTCCAGATGAGGGTAAAAAAATTCACAAATGGAAATGATGAAACTGATCTCATGTATGATGTATATTGAATTATAAGGTTCATATAAATCAGAATACTGTACTCTTTTATGAAATAAGAGAGATCTTATGAAATCGATCTTTATTTTTTATTTTCTTATGAATTTGTCAGTCATGCTATAAAAATAATTTAAACTTTTTTTTCTTTCTTTTTTCTTTCTTTACTTCAACCTGCTCAATATATCTTTCATTGTAAAATAAGACTAATAAACCCCTCAATGAACTTTTCAAGAGGGTGTATCTTATACTTTGGGATGTCAAATTGTAGGTATGGAACAGATCTGTGAAGCCAGTACAACCATGTATAAAAGCAACAGGCATTTTTAAAAAAAATTGATGTGAGTGAATATTTCTCTCAGTGTTTCTGAATGCTAGCAGATAGGCATAGCGTGCTCCAGAAGTCCATACTTAAATATATTTAGTATGAATGTGTGCATAGAGAGGGAATTTGGGGTAATTTTTTAATGTTTTAATATGATTGTCTGTATTTTTATAATGATTGTTTTTATATTGTGGTTTTATTTGATTGCTGTACACTGCCCAGCATGACTTCTATAAATTTGATAAATAAATAAAAAATACTAACAGAATTCTATATACCATTCTTAAATCTACATTAAAATAGTCCTCCAACAGTAACTTAACTGTGAACTTAAATGTGTCCAGATTCTAAAATCTATGTGCAGTGCAGTTAATGCCCATCTGCTCCTGTCTGGTTCTGCTGAAAAAATGCAGATGCAAAATTAAACATTAAAACCAAATGCAAAAACCCAGCAGTAGCTGCCAACAAATTGCCTTCATACTCAACAAGTATGATCTTCTAGAGTTTTATATGCTGATTAAAAAAAATAGTGCTATATTTCAGAACAAAAACAACATATGGAAAAGATTGGGAATGAACAAAAATAATACTATAGTTTTGACAATTAAAGGTAGGGGGAAAAATCTCATTTCATTTATAAATAAAACCAAAAAGCCTCAATTATAAAGCTAGTTCTGTGAAAGGATTTGAAATAACGGGACTACTTCTAGAATACATTTACTATGTGCTATCTGTATACTTTTAAAAATTAAGCAACATTTTTCATTAAAGGAGATCATTTGAAAATTTGATCATTTTTATACTTTACAATATCATTGAGCAAACTGTCTGGACAATACATTTTAAATAAAAAAATCTGCATTGTGTAAAACATAATAATCATGCCATGGGTAATAGGTATGTTTCTGCTGGCTTATGAGCTGGCTATTTCTACCGAAACAATAGTTTGTTTTAAAATTACTGAAATAAATAATACCATTCTTTACCATTAACACAGTTGCATGATAACAAAAATGTAAGAAATGCTCCAATAATGTTGTAATCTCAAATAATATATTTTAATCTAATGCCTCAAGATTAGGAATATTATGGCTGCATAACCTTTCTTAATAATAAGTTATAAAAAAGGAAGACAAAACGTTACTGAAATCAGATGCAGCTCAACATTGGTTACAGATTATTAGATGAATTTAGGAAATCATCATAACTTTCATATTGATTTCAATGGGACCCAAGTGTGATTTTTGTGGATTCAATTTCTATTTTTTAAAGTTTAGATATTTCTTCCAGAGAATTCTCTGTCTTCAAAAATAATAGAGACTATGCTACCTTTTGTAGAATTAAACAACAAAAGGTGTACTGTGGCTATTCTGCTATTCAGAAAGAACAGTCAGATGGTGTATGCCCGATTACAATAATCTACAGTAAAATTATATATTTATTCATGTAATATTCAAAATACTGGCTGTGAGCTTTCATATTAAACAATTATTACAGTTGATGAGATTATTAAAAACTCCAAGAAGACAGATATATGTGATCTTATTTCTCATAGCTATTGTTACATTGAAATGGTGTTTTAGGAGCCAATTGTTCAGCTTGTACTTTCACTAGTGCAATTCAATCACTTCCATCAATAAGGCAGTAAATATTTTCACCACTGAAATAACCTTGTGGCTGCCTTATAATTACCAGAATGCTTGCTGAATTACTTGCTTTGTTCCACTATCCCCTGTCAGTGCCACAGACCTCCCTGCCTCTCTTGTTTTTCTCAAAAGCAATTTAGAAAATGCTTGTATTTGAGACAAAAGGAGAACATTTGGTGAAAGAAAATTCATCATTAGGTATCTAGAGGTTTGTTAATAGAAAAGGCAACTCCCACAGTGTATCCTAGTGCTCAAGCCAGACACACATGCTCAGGACCAGCAAGCTGCCTTCACAGTGGGCCAAAAGTCATTATCATAATTTTATATTACATAGACTACATTGAAAATTTAATATATCCCAGCAAAAAGAGACAAAAGACATTTTGCATAATGCTTCCGTGAACGCACTCTCTCTTGCTACTCTTTTAGCCACCCCATGCAGATAATCACACCAGGAAAAAGAAGTTCATTACCTAAGCCAAATCAAAATTAGGCTTTTTCTTTTTGATAGGGAACTTCATTAGTAAACCCTGTCTTATACAGCTGGGAGATTTGATGAATCTATCTTGGAGTAATAATTCAGCACAATCAGCCACATTTCTTCTTTAAGTTTTATATATTTGTTAAGAAAATAGGAAATGATGCATTTGTAAACTATTACAAATCTATTAACTCAGAAGGCTATCCTTTCCATGCATTTATTTTTGCTAGGTTTTCAGTAGTAACCTTGTTAATGCAATCTTTTTTCTACCTACTTACATATACATTGCAGCCACAAAATACCTGCTATATTCTAGAAAACATGCTCCAAATTTCAGTGCTACAGTAAAGAAAATGGCTATTGTGTCATTAATTAGAATGTAAAGACAGTAAGATCTAGCATACCTATTTTTTAATATGGAAATGGAGACAGAGCTTCCAACCAAACCGCTCGTCCCACTGAAGAGTGACACTGATCAGCATCAAGGCTCTTCCCTTTGGGTTATTTATGCTCCCCCACCTGTTTTTTTATTTATTTCCTAGATGGCTATCTAATTAAATGTTGTTTTAGGAGGCTACTATTTATTACTGTCAACTTTTTTCAGTATCTTTCTTTAATGTTTAATTTTTATTTAATTTTTTAACTTGCATATTGCCAAATCTTTCAAAACTCCTTGCATATTACAGTAATAGAGAAGAGAATTGTAGAGCCTCTGGATTACCCATTTACTAAATGGCATTCATTTTTCCTGGCATAATCATAGATGATATTGGACAAGGAGAAAACCTAGTTGTTGAAATGGGCTCTTTTAGAGCACAGAAATGCCAAATAGTGAAAAAGTGAGTATCCTTATTGATATCCAATATTCAGTGTATCCACAACTACACACTAATATAGGGTTTATACCTACTATGTAAAAACACAGATATATTATTTTTTTCTCTACAACTGAAATTCTATACCTGAGTGTTAAAAAAATATTTTTGTCAATTTTTGCACCACTGGCATGATTTTGTAAAATTTATTATTTATGGAGAAAAATACATTAGAAACAGATTCAGGAAATTCAGGAAGTTTTAACTATTTATTGTGAACATAAGTAGTAAAATTTCATTCACCACACTCATACATAAATCCCGGTCTAAATTAGGACTGCTGGGATGGGATTTTTCCCTCCTGTTTGTCCTTCCCACCATCATCAAGCTACTATTTGAAGCAAATAGCAATTTGGAAAAGGAATATTTATTTATTTATTTGAGCAGAATAGTGCAGGAAAATGGTTCCTCATTCACACACTTTCTTTCCATGACATAATTTGAATCTGGATTGCATTTTATGCAGACAGGGATGTAGCAGGTAATAACCCTCCAATTTTGAACCCTTTCCAATGGGGTAGCTACAGTGGCTTATTGCAGGGCCAAGAATCTTGATGCCATCTTAGAGATTAATGCATTTTTAATAAAATATATTCTTGTGCATTCCTCTCCATTGCATCATATACACAGATTGGGCTCCTAAAACAGGAATCTCACAGAATTCTTCATTATTTTATAGTGTTAATTTGTCCGGTTTGGAACAGCCTCCCTCTGGCAACAAGATTAGTCTCGTCAGTGACAGCCTTCTGGAACTTGCTTAGAACAGAGCTCTTCCAGAGACCTTTTGGGGTTGATACCACTGCCACCTGTAGTATTGTTGTTGTTTGTTTTCTGATGGATGTTTCTGGGATGGTTGTTCTATTTTGGACTATAATTACCATAGACCAGTGATGGCGAACCTATGACACGTGTGCCACAGGTGGCACGCGGAGTCATATCTGAGGTCACACGAGGCATTGCCCTATGTCAGCTCCAGCGCGCATGCACGCACTGGACAGCTTATTTTTCCCCTTCTAGAGGGTGGGGGAGGCTGTTTTCGCCCTCTCCAGGCTTCAGGAAAGTCTCCGGAGCCTGTGGATGGCGAAAAATTGACCCAACAGGCCAACCGGAAGTTCGGAAACTAACTTCCGGTTGGCCCGTTGGGCCATTTTTTGCCTTCCCCAGACTTCAGGAAAGCCTCCTGAAGCCTGCGGAGGGTGAAAAACGGCCCAATGGGCCAACCGGAGTCAGGCCTGTGCGCATTCGTGGGGGGGGGGGCAGTGTGGGAAGGTGTGGTTGTGCACACATGCACGGGGGAGGGCAGGCATTGCATTATGGGTGTGGGCACGCATGCGGGTGACCCCCCACGCTCCCCCCGCTTTTGGCACGGGATGGCAAAAAAGTTAGCCATCACTGCCATAGACTTTGTAATTTTCTTTAATTCATTTGGAATAGCATGGAAATGCTATATGTCATTCCCATGTCTAAGTGACCTTCCCTGAATGTAGGTCAGTTGGTTTTACAAGGCTTGGTTATGCCCTGTGAGATTAGACTCTTTAAAATTACTGATTGATTTCGCAATGCTTTAAATTTACAAAGCTTAAACTGAGCATAAACCTTAAATGGTCAGATGAGATTTTCCTGAATGTGCGATTAGTTAGGGGGAGTTCAGCGCTGCTTCCTTAAAGAAAAGAACTAGTCAATGATCTGTGAAAGGTTGAAGCTTTGCACCTTTATACTAAATGTTTCCAAAATCAGAATGCAATGCATAAGACACTGGTATCTCTTTAGTACTCTCAGGGGCTTGGAACCTTGAAATACACTTTTTTCTTGGGCCACTACTTTACTTTCTTATTCATCTGAAACTGTTTATTGGAACATTTCAGGGGTCCCTTAAGGACTCTAGATAAATGACTCTATAATGTACAAGCAAATCACATGTTTTGTTCAGAAGCTTTTTGACAGCTTCTCAAACTCCTACACTATTCAGATTTTCTTAGGGTGAGTCTCATGATACAACAGAGTTGGGTATTTTAAAAGACTTTTGAACTCTTTTTTTGACATTGTGGATATGCCATTTGAAGACTGCTATTATTTCTAGGCTATTATTATAAAATACTTGCCAATACTCATGTCAGTGATGCAACTGGATTTCACACTGGTTTATCCCAAATAATATTTGGAACTTTGCTAGGAAATATTAGATGAGGTCAGCAAAAGCAGATGCAAAACTAGAGATACCTAAAAATTTCCAGCAGTTATTTCCTTTCTCTGTACTCAACCCTCTAAGTCCCAGGCAAATCAGAAACATCTTATATACCAACTGGAAATAATAGCTGAATAGGTTTGGAGAGTGGCAATTTGTGAAAGGATGGACTGCAGTTCAATGAGTAGATTTTTTTACATTGTATTCCAGTCAGCAAAATGGTGTCACTGCCTTCAGCATAGATCTAAGTTTGCACTGCATCCAAGAACTGAAGTAAGAAGCAAATGGATTGGACTTTTCCATAACTCTGATGACACAAATAAAATATTTCTTTGAATAACATAGCAGCTATACAGTAATTCCTAGGCATAAATATAACCTATGCTACAATAATGGTTTGGTTTTGGCATTGAGATATGTTTTCTCTAGCAAAGTCATAGTTATCAGTTTTATTTTAAACATGATTATTGTTTGCTTCTGTGCAATCAACTTTTCAAAAACATAAACAATTGTTTATTTATTTATTTATATATAAATAAATAAATATATTTCTACCAGGAGTAGGTTCCGGTTTTCTGCACTGCCGGTTCGCTCAGGGACGCACTGCGCAGGCGCGCGCTGCGGGCGCACATGCACAGTGCTAAAAACATAACTTCTGCGCATGAGCAGAAGCAAAAAACAGCAAAAAGCAAGATGGCAGCGCCTACGGCACCGCAGAGAGAACCAGCTCAGGAGCATGGCAGGCCTGGGTTGTTGCCGGTTCTAGTGACCCAGGCCACCACATTACTACAAGTTCTATAGAACCAGTCCAAACCGGGAGGAACCCACCTCTGATTCTACGCTGCCTTTCCAAGGAATTCAAGGCAAAGGGATCTCCTCTCACTTTATCCCCACAATGCATACCATTGTTATGAAGTAGGTAGGCTGGAAGCAATGGTGGGATTCAAATTTTTTAACAACTGGTTCTGTGGGTGTGGCTTATTTGGGTGGGCATGGCATGGTGGTCATGTGACTGGGTGGGCGTGGCTAGCTAGTCATGTGACTGGGTGGACATGGCTAGCTGGTCATGTGACCAGATGGGCATGGCTATGTGCATAGGGACTACTCAGAGGGCTGAAAAAAGTGAATTATGACCGGTCCTCACACTTATGACCATCCTCACATTTATGGCCGTTGCAGCATTCTTAACAACCGTGTCACTCATTTCACAACTGCGGTGCTTCTCTTCACCACGGTGACAAGATAGGGCACAAAATGTAAAATGTGAGGACAGTCGTAAGTGCGAGGACCGGTCAAAATCACTTTTTCAGCCCTCTGAGTAGTCCCTATGTGCACCCGGTGTGGCCAAGTTGTCATGTGACTGGGTGGGCATGGCCAACTCAACGTCACTCACATCGAGGGGCACTACTCTTCGCCTGACCTCTCATGACCTTGGGTATGCTGCAACGGTTGTAAGTGTGAAAAACGGTCATAAGTCACTTTTTTCAGTGCCATTGTAACTTTGATTGGTCACTAAATGAACTGTTGTAAGTCAAGGATTACCTATACAAAAATACAAAAAGCTTCTTTGCTTGCAAAAATCTGCCCTAAATACCAATCATTAGATTAGAAATACCTGCAAGCTGGAGTTACATATCAGGTAGGGTGCCAGAGCACCTTGAGGAATTGAAATAGTTAAAATGCAATGATAACTATCAGCAGCCAACTCTTGCTCAAAAGTGAAACCCTTTAGCAGAGAGGTCATTTAAGCTCTCCAGAAAGAGCACACCCAGGAGAAGCAATTCTTAGATCCATTTGCACCACTTAAAGATACCAGCTGGTCTCACTCACCTCATAAGATATCCTAAGGAAATCATCCAGATTTAAGGAAAGATCACATGCTCCCCCCCCAAAAAAAGGCAGTAAAAAAATCAGTGTCAAGCTTGCATCCTGCCTCTTGGAAGTACACCCCAAAAGGACAGTGCCAAGAACCACTAAAGCAGTGAAGGAAGACCCTCCTCCCCAGATAGAAAAAGCACTTGAGATAAGCCTAACTAGAATGAAGCAAAGGAGCAAACACAGTAGCTGTTGCTTGTTAAACCAATTACCAGAACAAATAGACACAGGAACTAGCCAGATTTCTGAAGCTGCTGCTTTTCAGGAAGAGAGATTAACATTTTTTCTTCCAAATAAACCTGAATAGTGAAAATTATCCCATCAATAAACACAGGATTAAACATTACCAAGCACAGAATTAAACTTCACCAAAAACCAGTTTTAGACCAAAAGTCAGAAAGGGTATGTAAACTCACGTTTGAATGTCAATCTTTCTAGCTAGCCAAGAAGCCTTGCTGAATGTCATTCATCTTGGTTGCTTGTCATTAAAAGCTTCTTTCCGGCAGCTCTGTGCTGGAAGAACTCCAACAGGGAAGTATTTCCTCCCAACAGCAGTGTAAAACAGCAGTGTAAAAAACAACCCTTCCCCTCTAAGAAAGTCAAGCAAAGGAAAAAAAAGTACCAGCAAAGAAAAAAAAAACTTCCGAGACAGTAAGTCTAGACGTACTGCCAAGAATGTAATAAGGGTTAACGGAGAGGCAGTTTCTGTAAGCAGGGCAATAAAGATTAGACTATAGAAACAACACCAGAATGTTGTAATTCCTTATATGATTAACAGTAAAGTGGAAAAAAACAAAAGGAGATTTCTTCTAACAACCAGTTCTCCGAACTGCTTAGAAAGTTAACAACCGGTTCTAGAGACCCTGTTAGTACCGGTAGAATCCCACCTCTGGCTGGAAGTGAGTGATTAAGTCAAAGTTCCTCAGGGTAATTTGGGAAATAATGTAAGGAATAGACTTTGTTTATTCCTTACATTATGAATTGGCTTTGTAGTTATGTGACTACATTTAATGGAAAGGTATATAAATATGCATATGCAGACATTTATATGCACATGAGGATCATTCCTGTAGGGTTTTTTTTCCAGAAACAATCTGAACCTCCTTCCTCCCATAATCACAATCTGTGTTCTGAAATTCAAAATGGACTGCCATTTGGCGCAATCCAGAGTCAAAGAAAAAATAAGTTTTAGATGCTGCTTCATATACTATTATTTCTGCAGTAAAGCAGTTAAAATGTACACATACAATTTACATTTTTACAAATAAAAATGGCATGTATCTTTTAAATAAAAAAGCTAGTACTATTTTTTTGTTTTCAAGATTAATCCAAGTGCAAAAAAAAAAATCCAGTTCAGCTATTTCCTTTTTCACTAGATTTTCACGTTATTAGAAGTACACAGCTAACCAGGTTTCAAGCAGTAGACAAAATAGCATTGTGGGATTACATTAGTCCGACAGCTGCTTTATGACTATAGCTTCCAGACCAATTTATTTAATATTGATCTTTAAACAAACATCAGTACAAATAAATTTGAGCACTCCAGTCCTGAGATTTTTATATCCATAAAAGAGGCCAATAATCAGGGAACCAGAAATGCTTATATTTCTCCCTTTGATTCTGTTTTCTTTGATCCTACCAGGTATCAAATACATCAATGACAAATTAAAACAAATCCATCTTCAGATAACACTTGCTTTTTAATCTTTGGGTTAGAAAGAATTTTTTCTGTCAATAATTTCTATCAAGTGTTTTTACTGAACTTTCTTATTGCTTTATTCTGACTAGTAGAAAAGGTAGCAATATCTTGTCCAGAATAAATAGCACATTAGGTGTTTTTTTTTCCTTTCCCTTCTTGGTGGGAAAAGTTGTATCTATGCCAAGGGCAGATAGAAAAACAATCTGTTCTGCCATGCACTTTTCAAAGCAGGTTTTCTTCTTAACTCTCTTCATCCCGTAGTAAAGACAGGCCTAAATCCAAATGCTCCCTTGTCGACAAAATTGCTGTGCTGTGTGATACTAGATTGGGAGGCTAATCTGCAACCTTTTACGGGACTACAGTTGACCATTTGGAAGAGGGACAGATGGGTGCTAAACATAAATGAGGGAAAGACTTAGACAGGGAAATAGATAATGAATCCTGGGATCAGATTAGACACTCAATTCAATTAGACAACGATATACAAATGTTAGGCATAAGCTGATCCAACGTAATTATTTGCATAGGACTTATTTGTGCCCTTCTTAGCTGAAGAGAGATACAAGATACAATAGGGACAAATATTCCAGTAGCCTGGAACTCAACTAAAGTTCAAAAGTTTCTGGTCACAATTAATTCATATGTGCCATCTGTTTTATGCTGAGTGAAATCTATGCTTCATATTGTTCTCCAAATACACAGACACATCAATGTCATCTGTGATGATAGAAGAATAGAAAACACATGTGACAGTTCTCTAAATTTTAAAGTCTAAAAGGTAATAGATTTAATCTACCAGCCAGGACCAATAATTGTATCTTGGGAAGGAAGTTATTACATTCTCTGAGAATCCACAATGAAGATTCCTTTTCTGGAATACATGAACAATAGTATCTCTTAGGAAATTTGGACCCCAAAAAAACAACAATCTCAATCTGTTGCTGTTGTTATTTTTTTTAAAAGACTGCTTTTGTAACACTTAAACATAAGATGCAACCCTAATAAAAGTACTAGGGTAATGAGCAGCAAATTGAATTACATAAGTTTTCTTTTATGCCAACTGTATATAAAACATGAAGCTTTTGTCACAATTATTACAGCCGTTGAATAATAGCTTATAGAAATAAACACTAATTGAAGTCTCTATTCTTTCCTTGGTTGCACTTGAAAAGTGGTTCCATCATTAGCTAAAGTTAAGGATTTCCTTAGCAATTTAATTAAGAGAATAGTTTAGAAGGGGAAAGGTGCTTGTGTCTTTTTCTGTATCATGTGTCAACTTGTAAGAAGTTGTTGACTGGTAAATGAGATCCATGGCTGCTTTAGACCAAGAAGGAATACATATATTCATTTGTTATTTTTCCCCCCATTAACGTTGCCCTGTAGAGCTGTAGTGGTGCAGTGGTTAAATGCAGCCATTGCAGGCTGACTGCTAGTTCAACAGTTCAGCTGTTCAAATCTCACTAGGCTCAAGGTTGACTCAGCCTTCCATCCTTCCGAGGTGGGTAAAATGAGGACCCAGATTGTTGGGGGCAATATGCTGAACTCTGTAAACCGCTTAGAGAGGGCTGTAAAGCACTATGAAGCGGTATATAAGTAAAGTGCTATTGCTATTGCTATTGCCCTGATATCACATATCACCATGTCAGTAATCCCTATGGGCTTGTGACAATAAGATTTACTAAGCAAGCAAAATCAAAATAAATAAAACAATGTAACTTAAATTTAGTAAGTAGATTATTTAGCTGATCTTGAAGAAAGATTGGGATTGGACAGTACTTGAATGAAAGATTGCCAGATAAACCTCGGGTTGTAAACTAAACTGAGAATTAAAAAAAAATATCCAAAAGAAGGTAGTGTCAAAATACATCCGTACTGTTGCCAAAACAACATGGACAGTTGGACACGCCCAGGTAGTCACCAAGCTTAACTGTAATTTAATTAATTAATTTAAAAATAGCAGCAAAGCACAAATATAGCTGAGCTAAAAGCTTTAAAACAATACAAAAATTTCCACAGACTTGGCAGAAAGTCATGCCTAGAGGCAGTTAACAGTGATGTGAACATTTGTCACACATGAAAAACTACATGTAGCGAAGTGAAATCTGGTTTTCACCAACAATTTGGGGAAAGACAATATCCACCATTTATGGATTATATATAAAGGTATTATAATCATGGTGATTTATGTCACTTGTTGCACAAGTAACATAAATTATTTAAATCATTTTATATCATTTATATACACATAGCTGCAAAAATTCTCTCTATCACTCACCTCGTTCATTGTATCGAGGTTCGCTAAATTAAAGTTTTATGTTTTAACCAGTTGCCTATATAGAAATGATTTTCTACTATAAAGCTTTGGTTTTTGTGAAGTAGCTTTAAGAGACTGGATTCTTCCTTAATATATATATAAATGAACAAACAAAAAAGAAGAAACATAGGGAAAGCTAGAGAAGAAAAAAAATATGAAAATAAAATTATATGCATTTATTAAACATTAAATGTATTACTTTATTATTAAAAGAAAACAAAGTCCAGCATTAAGACTGCTAACAGGAGTTGAGAATTAGGTACAGTATGTCAGGAAAGACAAACAATCAAGCTAGATGCAATGGGAATGATGTGTGCGTGTTTGTGTGCACGTCTCTGTGTCTGTCCATGTGGAAAGCAAAAAGTCAAGAACGAATGGGTGCTGAATGAATTTGGATTGAAAATAAAATAAGTGGCCAGTATAAAAGGAATATGTTAAAATGTTTTAGTAGTACAGACAGAATGAATAAGGACTGATTGCAAAATCTAGGAAGGAAGAGTGAGCGGGATAACAGAAAGGAGAATATTAAAAAAGAGAACACTGGGTTCTTCAAAAGAAAGAGCTAAGAAGTTTTAAAGAAACAGAATGATCTTTTATGTCAACAGAAACTTTAGAGTTTTCTTCATGGCCTTAGACTGAAAGACATCTGCTCACTGTTGACATAAATTTTATCTGACCTGGGAACCTCTAGTTCCTGCCTCATCAGCTTCATTCCTTACAGTCATCAATTGTGGACAGCCAAGAGGAAAAGAGAAAAGGAAAATGAGAAGTATGCTAGTGTTAAGAACTGTGAAAATATATGATTATACCAAACAGAAATACTTACAACTAATATAATAATAAATGGGATATTTAAGATAATACTTAACAAGACATCAGATCAAATAATCAGGCAAGGCCTATGAGGAGTTTGATTGACTACAGCGATTTGATCAGTTTCATCTATGCCATTCTTATTCAATCTAAAATTGCCTCAGATATATTGCGATTGTAATACCCATAATTCCAAGAAAATATACAGGCTGGGAACTATAGGTATTGTGATTCTAATGTATCTGTAGGGTACCAAGTTAGAAGACTGATTTAAATTATCCTTCTGTATGCTCATAACCTTTGAGTTCCATTATATGGAAATATTTTGCATTATTTATGATGGCGCTAGTTTACGATTATTTCACTATTGATTGATTACTCTTCTGGTCCTTGAAATTAAAAGAAGGAATGATGTGCTTGATATTTTGTACATATTGATTTAACATGGTTGTCTATTTATTGAAAGTACATCAAATAACAACAACATTGGCAGTGTTGTAACTGGCACGCAATAATTATTCAATTAATTTTGCTTCAAAATGATTATTTCTAACATCATACATGCATATTATGTATCAACCTTGCATGTAGAACATTAGTTCAGACAAAAGACGGGATGTAATAAAACTTAGTAAGTTTTTGTAACTTAATTGATATCTATGACAGTTGAGCATATTATTATCTTGTGATGTGATACAATAAATGAATAGATGCTCTATAAAGAAAGAGGCTATCTCTGAAGACTGTTTACAATTCCACTCTAAGGTCTAAACCACTCTAAATTTAATTTCATGAGGAGCGAATTCAGACTGTTTCATAACCTTAAAGACAGCTCCAGCCTATTTTTAATGTGCCTCTGGCATTTGTGAAAGCAGTACAATTATTGAAGCTGTTTCTAAAACCCAAAGCTGCAGAGTGTTACTCTCCTAAAATGGTCTCTGGGACAATTGTGACAGAAAAGATATCAGTACTGAAGACTAGCCATGCCAGTGTTAAATCTATATAGTGTTATTATATACACAAAGTTTTTTTAAAGGCCTAATTTTAACCAATGTCTATAAGGTGTTATATCACTTTAATCAGGGGGGGGGGAAAGGATTTAGAATAAAATTTCTTCATTCCTGTTGAGGTTGGACACGGTTTAAGGAACTGAGAGGAAAGTGATGGGAGCACTGAAAATTACCATATTTTTCGGAGTATAAGACGCACCTTTCCCCCCCTAAAAGAGGGTGAAAATCTGGGTGCCTCTTATATAGCCCCACCCAGCCTCTGAAACGGAGCTTTGCAAGGCTGAAAACAACCTCTCAAACCGAGCTTTGCAAGGCTGAAAACAACCTCTCAAACTGAGCTTTGCAAGGCTGAAAAAGCAGCCTTTAAAATGGACCTTTGCAAGGCTAAAACAACCTCTCAAAACGAGCTTTGCAAGCCTGAAAACAACCTCTCAAAATGAGCTCTGCAAGGCTGAAAAAGCAGCCTTTCAAACGGAGCTTTGCAAGGCTAATATACCTGTTCCAGGCTGTTTGCTAAGGATGCTAGCCAGATGGATGCTGGTAGGCAGAATTTTTTTTTCTTATTTTCCTCCCCCAAAACTAAGGTGCGTCTTATACTCCGGTGCGTCTTACACTCCAAAAAATACGGTAGATGGAAAAGGAGGTAGATAAATCAGCTTCTAAAAGTCCAAGTTGTTGCTTCTAAAGCAATGTCAAACCAATTATTGCATGAAAAGGATACTGAGTTATAAACACACTAGGTTTAAATTATGAATTTTACCATTAGCATTAACTTCCTCTTATTCTTCTGAATGCATTCCTATCATATTAGATTAAGTTGCCACTAGAAGATGAATGGCTATTTTCTCAATCTTTATTACAGGTACAGCACAGAAGGGTAGGGGTCCAAGCAGCATTCCTCTCCCATTCTAAGCTATTCCACCTATATTATAGTGACAACAACAATGGTTTGAAGCAATTGTAGAACAGCCACACATAGGTCCAACCCTGATATATCCTTGTAGCATATAAGTAGATGCTCTCGCTCCACAGGGCCTTTTCTCATGCTTTGTAAGATGTGGCTAAAATTATTCATTTCAATTCTACAGTCACTAACTCCAGCAAGGGCTTTGGATCAAGCTCTTCTCTTGTGAACATAGACAGTGTCTGGAAACAGTGGAGCAGATGTCTCCACTGAGAGTCACAGATGCTGTCAGGAAACAACTACAGGCTAACATTTGATGCATTTTAAAGAGGGATTCAGAGTAAAATTCCAACAGACAGATTGATTGTCTAATACTTCAAAGGAATTAGTGGGATTAGTTACCCTTTTCCTTTGCATTTCCTACCCACTTCCTGAGGTTGCTGCATCATCTTGTACATTAGCTATAGAGTATTTGTAGGAGCATTATTCATATTCACATTAGAATAATTTGGCAGGGTTGCAGCCTCAAACAATTCAACCATTACATCAAGATGATATGCAACTGAACATGACTCAGTGTTTTATGGAGGCTAAAATAGGATAACAAGATTATCTAAAGAGGCAAAGGAGGACATGGACAAGTGGAAAAGAGAACGAACAGGGAGATAAGGAGGGCATTCTGTTTAACCTTTTTGGTATCTGTGACAAAAATGACAGCAAAAGAAAATTATTTTAAAAATGCCTAAATGGAACTGAAATTACCTTTTCCAGCATTACAAATATTGTTTCTTTTCCAATTACAATACTTTTCTAACCAATCTTTATTTTCCAGAACATAAACTAGTGATAATGTAGAATTGATGATGTGCTTTTCAAATTTCACTTTACAAATGTAT
Source organism: Diadophis punctatus similis (assembly GCA_023053685.1). NCBI lineage: Eukaryota > Metazoa > Chordata > Lepidosauria > Squamata > Dipsadidae > Diadophis > Diadophis punctatus. The sequence goes on from JALIGW010000003.1 coordinate 157,895,773, forward strand.
GATGAGCCATGTGACCTACAAACTACAGTAGTCATGGATCTGAAGGATTGGATTGAAGCTGATTATTGGGGATAAAGAAATAAATTAAATAATATAAATCTAGGCTGTTAATGGAAAGACAAAACAAAAGAAACAGAATTTCCACAAATATCTAGAAGTTTGAATGATTACTACTGTGAAAACAATTTTAAAAAATGACAATAACAAAACCACTAAAACTGGGTGGAGGACATGAGGAGAAAAATGAGGACATATCCTCCTTTTCTGGAAGTTTGGAAACCTTAGATTAAGCAATGTACAATCTTGCGGCTTTTAAAACATATGAGTGCAAGTTTTTATGGAACATGAATGGCCTGCCCTGAGCAACATTAAAAAAAAAGGGCAAGAATGTGAGGATAATTTTATATAGTTAATGCGACCGTTCTCTTTTTCACATAAAAATCTGTAATTCTGCATAAGGTATGATGGGTTTTGAAGGCCAGACATAATGCTTTGCTGGACTATAGCCCTGGGAAACCAACTTTTCACTCATTTCATAACAACTTTTAAACTAAGACGGCATAGGCTTCCTTAAGTCTATTACTTAGACAGGTCCTGATGTGACTTAGGAGTGACTTGTGCATAATACTTTTAATCAAAATTTCATAGCATGGAATATCATATAAAAATCTCTGAGATTTCCAAACTTTCTTGGTTCAAAGCATTTCTAGCTGTTTTCAAACTATGCACTGCAAAGCCCCTGGGCACCACAGCAAAGTCATTAACAGTTTAGTTCAGGGGTCAGCAACCCATGGCTCTGGAGCCACATGTGGCTCTTTCATCTCTCTGTTGTGGCTCCCTGTTGCTGGTCGGTGCCACAATTTTGAGAGGAGCTTCCGGTTAGGGGGGGAAAGCATGGCGTGCCAGGAGGAGACTCTATGGCAAGGGGCGGGCTTTCTGGTCAGCTCCACAATTGATAGGGCTTTTGGTTAGGACAGGTAGAGGAAAAAGGACACCGCACTAGGAGGAGACTGTATGGTGGGGGAACCGGACTTCCGGTCGGCTCCAGAATTGAACGGGGGGCTTCCGGTTAGGACCTTTCTAGCTCTTTGAGGGTTTAAGGTTGCTGACCCCTGGTTTAGTTTATGAAGTCAAAACTATCCCATGATGTCCCTATGAGTTTCATGTAATGCCCCAGGGAGTTGAAGTACAGTTTGGGAGCCCATGATCTATATAATAAAATAATGGCCAATGAGGTCATATTCCGAAAAGCCTTTGTTCCACTGAATTTGCTTGCAAAACAATTTGTAATGTATCATTACTAGGTGAAGTATGTAATGGTCTAATTCCCTAACAATGAAAATATGTTGATGGAGACTCTTCAAGCATGCCACTGAAATTCAGTATCTCCATTAAGTAATTTCTAAGCTACCCATGTTTAAAAAAACAACTACTGTAAGTGTCACTTACATGAACACAGGATTTCCTAAACAGAAATAAAAATAGTGAAACAGGCAAGTAAATAATATACAACAGTAAATGAAGAATATCGTATCATCTATAACTTTATTAAAAATGAGAAATTTATATTAAAGTGGGAGGGAGAAATCTTTGAATTTGGAAGGACTCCAAAGAATTTTTTTCAAAATTATAGGGTGTTTAAACGTTGTTTATGACTGACAGAACATGTTCATGACCCAATTTTTAAGTAGTTTTAATAGGATGGGGTACTTTTTTGTCATTTATGAAAGTTCTGGTGGACCTTCTCTTGATTTTCACAAGAAAGCAAATCATTTGATGTTACATTTGATGTGTGACAAAGGCATTCTGGTATAAAAATAACAACATATTAATTGCTATGTCCAGAGAATAAATAGTATTAAAAGGAAATATATAGGCATATAAAATTACACAATGAAGGCTTATGGTCTATGTGCAATAGAAAGAATGAAACCACTGCATTTGCAAATAATTTACCCTTCTAGAATCCATCAATCGCAGCATTAATTCCAAAACAAAGATATCTAAAGTGAGGCTAGAGCAAAGGCAGAGATGCACCACCCTAAACCATTTTCTTAATTAGACATGAGAATGAAGTAAATAAAGTGGCATTGTGCTAAGAGAAATGGAGAAATAGGATGGCAAGCTGAAACATAAAGAAGAAACAGAAGGTTGTAACTTTTTTTGGTGCCAATTAATAAAGCAACAGCATGGAACTATTTAAAGGAAGAAGTCATTGGGGTGCAATCTGCTTTACAGTTAAGAGGCATAAAGAAAGCCTCTTCTTGGTTAGAAGAAAAGATGCCTTGTTAAGCAATGAAGAACTCTGGTGAAGTAGAACTAGGTAGTCTAGCATGAGAACAAAATCTGCACAACTCTCCACGTTGCCTGGTAATAGGTCGAATATAAAGATAATAATTTGAGAATTTCCCCTATTACTATTCCTTTCTTATTTTTATTCTTGAAGGAGTGACAAAAGATGCCATTTAGTGATGTCATGTTCCTTATTTGTTTTATTTGAAATTGCAAGGCAAGGAGGAAAGATAATATAGGCAACTGCTTTAGGTGACACTATATATGTGCCACAATGATTAAGTCCCATTTCAGAGTACACTTTTAGCTCCCATATTAGGAAGGAGCAAATAGGATCTTCCAATCAAGAGGGCAATTATGTCCTCACAGCTGAAATAAGTCCCACAATGAGAGATAAAATGAAATCACAGTGCTGTCAGAGGAGTCTGTTAGCCATCCGTCTCTGGTGGATGACCTGGCACATTACATTCTTCCCCTTTCTACATGGTTTTTTTTTGGTCCTCTTTAATAGGTGTATGGTTACTAGTTAACTTAATTGCTTAGCTTAATTGCTATGTGCAAACTGTAACTTTTAAATTGATGTTTAGCTATGTGATGCCTCTAGAATAGTATGAAAAAATTACTGGACTGAATTCAACATTATGCTATTGGACAAATCACATGTGATATTGTTCCACTAGTTTGAGTATTAGTACAAGGAATATCTAGCTTAGTAAGGTGATAATATGGATTATGGGATGGCTGGGTAAATTCATGGAGCAATGAGGATAATAGTTTATGAAACATTTTGTGCAATAGCTGGTTCATACAGGAAGGTGGAACTTCTCTTTTCACAGAGCTACCAACTCTGCTAGATACCGTATTTTCGGAGTATAAGAAGCACCTTTTTCACCCCTAAAAGAGTGTGAAAATCTGGGTGCGTCTTATACACCGAATGTAGCCCCACCCAGCCTCTGAAATGGAGCTTTGCAAGGCTAATATACCTGTTCCAGGCTGTTTGCTAAAGATGCTAGCCAGATGGATGCTGGTAGGCAGAATTTTTTTTCTTATTTTCCTCCCCAAAAACTAAGATGTGTCTTATACTCCGGTGCGTCTTATAGTCCGAAAAATATGGTACTTGTGTTGGCAAATTCCAATGGTTATTGTATCCCAAACATTGGAGAGAGATCTTCAACTGTTCCCAAATAGTATCAGTTAGGTATTTAAGTTCTCTTTTGACCATTGATCAATTGTCCATTCACTGTAATAAACAGGGATGAACCTATCATACATATATTTGGAGGGTATATTTGGAATTAATACATAAAGCGGCATTAAGCCAGATAGTACAATAATAAAACTAGTAGTTTTAAAGCAATGCATGGTGATGAATTTTGGGGGAAGAGAAAGGATTGGGAGAGAAAAGCAAGATAACCAAGATAAACTAGGACCAAAAATGATTTGGCTATTGAGGAAAAAGATATTTTATTGTCACAAAGAGGAAACAATTTTTTATTTCCTGCTGTGGTGCCAGAATTCAACTTCTGCCAATATAAAACACAATACTGGATGACTTAAGTTTAATTTATGAGGACAGAATAACAGTTTATGGTATCTCCTAACATTATGAAATGTACACCTGACAGATGAATCAAAACAAAAAAATCTGGGAAAGGAAATGAGTGGAGTGTTTCCTTAGCATCTTCTGTACAGTTAAGCATTCCAGAAACATAAATTATTCTATGGTACTATAGAGTATTCAAGCTTTAATAATGAAGATAGCAAGCCCTCATAGACAACACAATTTTGTTACTTCAGCAATTCCAAAACTTATGACCTTTTCATAAGCATGGTAACAGTTGGTATTAATGATTCTTATACCAGACTAGCCAATGTTATGAAAGGGGAAGTTAGTCAAATAATATTTCTTTATTTACAACAGCTGGAATCTATTGGCTGAAAATAAATGAAGACGACGATAAATGAATGGATGGAAAACAAACTCAAATTTAATTAAAATATTTCTAGCTATAACTAAATGCTGAGTTAACGCCTTTAACTCTTCATTATTTGTTTTATTATTTAATATATTACTCTGCCCTTTAACTTGTGTGTAACTCTAATTAGGCATCACATTTTACTACATTACTTACGTATGTTTGATCTACATTTTTACTCAGGAAGTTGGGAAAGGGAATGTAACCAGTAACCAGAAGGAATGTTATCTTTGAGCTAGATCAACCAGTTAAAGCAAAAATGTAAGACAATTTCTCTCTGATATTTCTTGGGCACTTCTTGTTTCATAAATCTGATTTCATCAGGTTTTCTTTCCCATGATATTGAAACAGTAATAGTCTAACCAAGATATATGATCCAAAAAGGTGAAAGATGTTATATATTAATATTGCATATATACACAGGGAGGAAAATGAAGTAAGATACTGAACATTATAACCAAGAGATGAAATGCAATGCTACTTTCCTCATCTTTCCTCCTTCTAAAGCCTGCTTTTGCTGATTCTCTAAGTATGTTTTGAGAAGAAATAAAGGATGAAGGGATTCCCTCTTCCACTTTTGCTGACAGAAACACTTGATTTTGTCCAAGACCTGACAATGCTACATTTGGCACAGTTCTTAGCCAATATTTGTATGACAAAACGTACAACAACATGTGCAAAAATAAAGAAAATGAAATGTACAAAATAAGAGGAGATTTGTTTGGTAAAGAGAGGCATGTCTAAATCAAGATTTCTTAGCCATTTCAGAAACTGGGTTGTAGTTCAGTGGTAAAGTACACGCTTTGTATGCCTTTATCTAAAGATGTTGAAATCCTAGGTTAAGTTCTTGGCATCTTTAGATAGAACTGAGAAAAAGTTCCTCTCTAAACCCCTAGAGAACTGCTGTTAGCTACAGAAGTCAATATTAAATTAGATGGTCAGATCCGACATAAGGCAATTTCCTACATTCCAATAAGGTAATGGAGAGTGCTAGGTTGCAATTTAGAAGCTAACAAATTGTCTTGCAGCTTGCATAGGAAAATTCAAAACAGAACAGTATAGAGGGCACCTGAGGAAAGGGTGGGAAAAGTCATCCTTTCTACCATACTGGCCTTGACTACAGAAATATTTAAATAGCTACTAATAAAGAATTCACATAACATGATCACTTTTTAAATGATGCTTTTTTTTACCTGATTAAATACAGAAATAGTTGAGCTTTTAATGTTAGATATTGTCTTGAGAACAAAACCACTTAGGAAGAGCTGGTGAGCAGAAGGAAAGCAGTCAACCCATTTAGAAATATGCCATTAACTCACAGGAACACGTTCCCTCTGGACACACTCCCAAAGAAGATCCCTGGTGAGTTTAGGTTTGCATATCATTTGTCCTATCCAGAGGGCAAATAAGTTAATGATTATACAGACACCTTGCTGGGTTCACTACTTGGTTGCTTTTCTCTCCACTGAGTGATGCAGATGATAAGAAATAGCATGGTAAACTTAAGACAGAGGGAGCCTCGCCGCATGCGCACACAAACATAAACAGCTGCTCCTATATTGCTAGCACACCAAGTTAATTTTTGCTTTCTGTAAGAGGTTAGGGTTTGATGGTTAGGTGAAGATATCCAAAAAGGATACGGAAATATTTCTTAATAAACTGGGCACATCCCTCTACTAGAAGGAAAATGGTAAATGTATATAAAATCTCTTAAAATGTACATTACTTGCTGTGGATGGGACCACCAACATGATGGCATTTCAGGAATTATTGATGGCATCTGGGAAAATAACCAGGGATTTGTGAATCCCTATAGCAGATGATAATTGGGGGGAAGGGGCAGGGAGGGAGGAAAAAGTGTGTATCTAAAAGAACTTATTAAAATTTGGGCATCAAACTGGATTCAAGTACAACAGAATCACCTCTCTCCAGGGACAAAGGCAAAAGTCCTATGAGGCTACTGGCTCAGCTGCAGTGAGCTAATAAGGTTATTGGGAAGCAGATGCACTCATTAATACAGTGGTGGCACAGGATCTCCTGAGACAGGTCATAGTCATGATAATGCACACAGTAAAGTAATGTGCTCTGTATTCATGGCCAGATCCTATGGTGCCAAAGCTAAATGAACCTGTATCAGTGCCCTGTGATATTTAACCCATTGTGAGCCACAGACAGAGTCCTCAATGCCAACCTGGGAAATAGGAGACAAGTCAATGTTCAGCTCAGCTTTTTTGCTAAAAGAATGTATATTAAAGAATGATGCAGAGGTAAAAGATACTTATTGACAACAAATCTTGAGCATGGAATTGGCAGTCTCCATTAGAGTGATAGTAAATAGACTACCAGTACTGTATAATCCTAAAAGTATCAAAGAAAATACAGACAGACAGTGCTCGTCTCATGGAAGTTGTCTGTGGTACGGTTGGTCAAATCATACAAAATATGCTTGCAATTTCAGTCCTGCTTTAAGTTATATGTCTTGACGTTCCATTGGCTTCAGTGTCTCTCATGTACAGTATGATTAAACAAGAGCATGCCAAAATTCTGTTTTTATAGTAGGATATAGCTCTCTTATACCAATAAAAATAGATTTGCGGAAGTACAATAAACATAATATACTTGGAATAGAATGAAGGAAGAATTCTTGAAATTGTTATGTAATTTGAACTGAATAAAAATATTACACAAGACAACAAAAGGGGAGTTTTGACTTGTAGAATTGCTTATACAGGAATGGTTAATTATATGAAATATTATACTGAAATTTATAAGTGGGTTTCCCCCCTTCTCCCTGATTGGAAGAATAATTTAGAACCAATGATATCAAAGAACATTTTAGCAGTAGTTCATCAAAACTAACTAATACATTATTTGGGGAACACTGAACCTATTTTAGAATAGGCCTGTATTGAACTAAATATAGCAACAAAGGTTAATATTTTGGTTAGTCAGAAGGAAACTAAACTTAAAAAAAAACTCCTGTAAAATCTAAAAATTCTAAAAGTAGGGAAAGGGAACCAAAACAAACAAACAAAAAGAAAGACATTATTATCATAAATTTTAAGAAGCAAATAAAATGCATATACCTACTTATAAAGCTGGGAAAACATTGATCAGGGTAGAATTATGATTATGAAACAGGATATTACTTTGCCAATATTCTCAAAATGAAGGAGGTATAAAACTGCTGTCCAGTGGCTATCTGTCTTTTGCAACTTAAATCTGGAAGCTGTAGCTGTAAATGTAGCCAACACAAGTGCCCCTTGGTCTACCATAACATACCTCGTTGGGACTGTAGAGCAGAGAAATATATAGGGCAGAGAAAAGGCAAGAGCAGCGAAGGTCAGCCTGATTACTCGCAAGGAGGCAGCCTTGTCCCTCTTGATGGGCTACACCAGAAGCTATCTATTTAGCACAGAAGACAGATGGAGATTGTTGGAATATTCATGACTGGGAGAGCCATGTGATTGAGTCAGCCAATCGGGCTGAAGTGTTATTTGAGCATGTCCAGAAACTTAGCAAGAAGAAGGGCGTGGTTTACTCTGTCCACCATTAGACTCCAGTATGAAAACATCTCAACATGTGATCTGAAACAAAGTGTGGTATTGTTAATGTTTTATTCTACTTATAAAGAAGTTATTTGAATCAGCAAAATGCAGTTATCTTTTGAAGCTTCTGATTTATTGCGTAACTCTGACAGGTTATGGGCCCAGGAATCGCTCAAGAAGTAAAGTTAAAACTGCATTGTAATTTAAAGCTGATAAGAAGCTGTCTGTGTTGTTAAAGGAACAGGCAGAGAAGAAAAATAAAGCAGGATGGCTGCTATGGAATTTAAAGACAGTCCAATACCTAAATTGGGGAAGAAAAATTATTTAATTTGGGCTGCAAAAATGGAATGTTTTTTGAAAGCAAAAGAATTATGGGACATTGTAGCAGACCCCCCACAAGTGCTTGGAGCAGCAGATCAAAAGGCTCATGACAAAGCTATGGCTTATCTTCTGTTAAGTCTGGGGGATGATCAATTCTTAAATGTAGCTGAATTAAAGTCTGCAAAAGAGATATGGCAGAAATTGAGAGCAGTACATGTCAATGTTTCTGCGTGTAATGTGGTCCAACTTTCAAGAAAGCTTTTCAGAATGAGTTTGCAGACAGGAGATTCTATGGAAGATCATTTAATGAAAATGCAGTCTAATTTTCTAGAATTGGAGCAACGTGGAGTAAAGTTTCCAGAGTCCCAGAAAGTTTTATTAGTGTTAAATAGTTTGGATCAGAGCTGGGAGACTGTGTCAGCTATTTTTGAAAGTAAGCCAGAAGCAGATTTGAATTTGGAGGCTTTGAAATCGTGTTTATTGAATGAATATGAGAAAAGGCTTTTCAGCCATGCTGATGGAAAATTCCACAGGCAGGGGCCCAACAAGGAGTACAGTGGAAACTTACAGCAAGTCTCCAGCAAAATTTTCCACAGGCTGCCTATCTCTAGCAACAGCCGAGGTGTCTGCAGACAAGAGGAAAGCAGAGGCAGGAGAGATCAAGTTACACAGCAACAATTCTTCAAGCAAGTTAAAAAAGCATGTTTCATTTGTGGAGAGACAAATCATCTGCAGAAAAGCTGTGCACAGAGAAGAAATGTGCAAGACAAGAGACATTATTTGCAAGGACAGATTGCAGTTGCAAAAGTTTGTTATAATAACAATAGAGACAAATGGTTGATTGACAGTGGGGCTAGTCAAACAATTGTTAATAATTCTGACTTATTTTCCAGATTTTTTCCAGGAAACAATGAAGAAGTGGCCTTAGCCAATGGTCAAAAGGCTAAAATCATTGGAAGAGGCGATGTGCAAATTCCATATTTGGACTCCAGGTTTACTGATGTGTTATATGTACCTGAAATGGAGCATAATTTGTTAAGTGTGTCTAGTTTAGACAAGCAAGGTTATGAAACCATATTTGTTAATGGGAAGTGTATCATCCAAAGAAATGGGAATGTTTGTGCACAGGGCATAAAAGAGGATAATCTTTATGTATTGCAGGGACAAAAGGTCCCACATTGTTCCCAGATATTTAAAAATGTAGCAGAACACAATTCGTGTGTTCATCTTCTGCACAGACGACTTGGTCATGCTAATTTTAAGGTTGTTCAACAAATGAAAGAATTTGCAGAAGGATTAGATTTGAAGGGATGTAAGGCATATTTGGATTGTGCAGTATGCAAAGCATCAAAATCCAAAGCATTCCCAGTGAGCAAGTTTAGCACAAGACAAACCACAAGAGCTCTAGAACTGGTGCATGCTGATTTAATTGGGCCTATGCAAGCCAGTTTGGGAGGAGCAAAGTATGCGCTGGTCATTGTGGATGACTACAGCAGGTTTGGGTTTTGCTACTTACTTAAGAGTAAAACAGAGGTGCTACAGCAATTTAAGCAATGGTTAAGTTTTGTAGAGAGAAGGTACAAACAACAGGTATGTCAGTTGCAAACTGACAGAGGTTCTGAATTTATGTCAACAAATTTTCAACAATGGTTGAGACAATTGGGAATAAGACACAGGCGCACAAATCCTTACACACCGGGAGAGAACGGAGTGGCTGAAAAGAGGAATGGTGTTTTGCAAACAATGAAAGACTCATTACTGGAGGATTCTGGTATGAGCAGGTCATATTGGGGTGAAGCCATACTGACTGCCAATTATTTAGTAAATAGGTTGTGGAGTTCATCCATCAATAATACTCCATATGCAATGCTATATGGGAGAAAGCCTTCTCTAGCACATTTAAAAATATTTGGAAGTACTGCTTGGGTACATATTCCAAAGGCAATCAGAAGAAAGGGACAACAAAAGGCTAGAAAGCTCAGATTTGTGGGCTATGAGCCAGGCTCAAAAGGGTATCGCTTTAGCGATGGAAGTAAAAGGATAGTGATTTCAAGATCTGCTAGTTTTGCAGAACAAAATTGGAAAAGAATTGATGCAAATTCTGAAAATGTCTCACTTAGCGACGGTGATCCACTTAGTGACGGTGATCCACTTAGTGACAATAACTCATGTAATGATGGTGAATCATTTTCTGAAGGTGTCTACGTTCAGGGAGGAGAGTCTGAACAAGATATGAAGACAGAAAAGCTTGAAACACAAGTACAGGCAATGCCACGTAGGTCAGAGCGTAGTAACAGAGGGGTACCGCCAGACAGGTATTCTGCCAGTAAAGTTAAAGTGTGTAATGTGTGGTATGAGCCAAGAAACTATAAGGAAGTATTGGCATTACCAAAAGTTGAACAAGAAAAGTGGAAGGAAGCCATGGATAAAGAGATGAAATCCATGGGAGATCATGAAGTGTTCACATCTGTGACTTTGCCACAGGGTACGAAAGCTGTAGGATGTAAGTGGGTATATAAGAAAAAGGTATTACCCAATAATGAAGTACAGTATAAGGCAAGATTGGTGGCACAAGGTTTTTCTCAATTAAAGAATGTGCACTATGATGAGGTGTTCGCGCCAACTGTAAAAGGTGAGAGCATAAGACTAGCACTGGCATTAGCATCAGCTTACAGGCATAGAATTTGGCATTTTGATATAACCACTGCATTTCTCAATGCTGAATTAGAGGAAGAAATTTATATGGTTCAAGCGCCAGGGTATGAAAATAAAAAGCCTAACATGGTGTATAAATTGAACAAGGCTATTTATGGGCTGAAGCAGTCAGCCAGAAATTGGAATATCTGTTTAGATACTGCATTGAAAGGTCTTGGGTTCAAGAGTTGCAAAGCTGATGGTTGCATATACACTGGAAAGTTACAAGGTGGGAATTGTCTACTATTAGCATTTGTGGATGATCTTTGTTTCATTGCAAAGGATGCATCACAAGTTAAAGAATTTGCTAATAAGTTAGAAAAGAAATTTGAATTAAAGAATTTGGGAGAAATAAAGAATTATCTCGGTGTAGAGATACAAAAAACTGAAAAGGGTTATATTCTCAGTCAAAGGAGAAAAATTGAACAATTATTAGAGAAATATAACATGAAAGATTGTAATATTGCTCCTACACCTATGAGCACAGATTTTTACAATAGTTTGGGTGAGGACAAAAGTGAAGCCTGTGATCAGGAGATATATCATTCTGCAATAGGGAGTCTGTTATATCTGTCACAGTGGTCCAGACCAGACATAGCTTGTGCAGTGAGCATCTTAAGTCGCTTTACTGCTACACCTACAAAGTTGCATTGGATGGGTGTGAAAAGAATTCTCAGGTATTTGAAGGGAACTGTGAATTTGGGTCTTCAAATACAGGTCACTGAAGAATTAAAATTGAAATGTTACGTTGATAGTGATTATGCAAATGATGTAAAAACCAGAAAGTCTAATTCTGGAATTGTAATAATGTTTGGAGGGGCTTTAATTGGTTGGAAGTCCAGAAAACAAACAACGGTTGCTATTTCAACTGCAGAAGCAGAGTTTATTGCATTGTCTGAGTTATGTTCTGAAGTAGTTTGGTATGTACAGTTGTTACAAGATTTAAATGTAAATGTAAATGAAGCTGTAACTGTTTATGAAGATAATGCTGCTTGTATAAAAATGGCAACAGGTGACAGAGTGAAGAACAGAAGTAAACATGTGGACATTAAGTATTGTAATGTCAGGGAAGCTGTAAAAGAAAAATTGATACGTTTACATCATTGTTCTTCAGAGGATAATTTAGCAGACATGATGACCAAACCATTGGGTGGCATCCATTATAGGAAATGTTTAAATCCAATAGGTCTGATGTCTCTCCCAGTAATGAAGGGAGGAGTGTTGGAATATTCATGACTGGGAGAGCCATGTGATTGAGTCAGCCAATCGGGCTGAAGTGTTATTTGAGCATGTCCAGAAACTTAGCAAGAAGAAGGGCGTGGTTTACTCTGTCCACCATTAGACTCCAGTATGAAAACATCTCAACATGTGATCTGAAACAAAGTGTGGTATTGTTAATGTTTTATTCTACTTATAAAGAAGTTATTTGAATCAGCAAAATGCAGTTATCTTTTGAAGCTTCTGATTTATTGCGTAACTCTGACAGAGATGATGTTGGGAAGAACATGTTGATTTCCTAGCTGTGTATTTCTTGGTTGTTGTGATCCCTGCCTTGCTTTGGATTGACACTGTGCCTTCACTTTGAATCGTGCCTTGTGAACTCTGAATCTTTCTTGCCTCATGAACCCTCTTGTATTGTGGATTTAATTTTGACTGGTGACTTTGTCTTGTTTGGGAAACTTTCAAGTGTCTTGTGGACTCATTGGCTGTTGCTCTGTGGACTAGCATTGGTCTGCTTTTGGCTGGATTTAATTGGGACAGTTCTGGGTTTTTGGTGAAGGGAATTGCTAGGAAACATTAATAAACCTACTAAACCACTGTTATGTGTTCATGTGAGTGAGTGGGACAGCACAATGACAATGATCCTAAACATTCCAGTAAATCTACCAAAGAATGGTTTAAAAACCCCAAAGAAATTTAGCGTTCTGTAATGGCCATGACTGTATTTACTGTACTTTCTCTGATTGTAAAAACCGTTCAGTCAGTCAGTCAGTCAGTCAGTCAGTCAGTCAATATGAATAGGGTCTAATCTCAGTCTTGCAAGAAATGGTTTAATATTCCATAAATCCTGGTCAAATATAGCTGAAAGTTTAGAATATAGCATTGTACTTTATAACAATAGATGTGGTATATGGAACACTTATTTTTAACTGGTTAATTTAAAATATTATTAACAAAAAAACTTCAAGGAATGCATAATTCACAAATATGACACACAATAGAGGTTTCTCAAACTAATATATATATATATATATATATATATATATATATATATATATATATATATATATATATATATATATATATATATATATATATATATATATATATATATATATATATAATCTGTTTTTTCTACTACTTTACTTTTTTATCTACTTTTTCCAAATACCTCTTAAAACTATCTGGTATATTTATATGAACATATAATTGTTATTTCTGTAATTCTGTCTGCAATCGTAAGCATACGTAACCCATAATACATTGGATTTAGTTCCTAAAGAACTTACACAGTACAGTATGTTTTTTAAAGGATAGATAAAATGAAAGTCAAAATGACTCAGCTGACTAGGAATCACTTTGTATGCAATTGTAAATGTAGTTTCATTGAAAATGTGCTTTTAAAAAAATCTTCATTTTTTGAGGTGTGAAGCTTTAAACCAAATTATTCAACCAAATTAAATGCCAAAGGGAGATGATCCATTGTCCAAGATCAGAGTTCTGCTCTTCTCAAGAAAATCTTTAAGAATAAAACTGAAAATCAGATCTTTGCTCTGATTACTTGCTACATTCAGGTTCCAGTATCCTAGGATATGGGGATAGAATTGATATCTAAAGTGTTCCCTCATGAATAATTGATCAAATTCAGTCCTGTATTCAGATCAATTTGAACTGGATAGTATATTAGCAACATTCTTAACATACCCTTATACTTCAGAACCCAAGCAACATCCACCCCTATCAAAAATCATAGCACAATCAGATACACAATACTTTTTAGTCTGAGAGCCTCGGCAGGGTCAAGATACAGAAGTGAGCAAGGTGTGATTAAAATGAAAGTATTCTTTAATTTTAATTAAATGAAAGTTATATTAACAACCCTTAAGGTGGGTTATTAGGCAATTTCTTTATTACATTTGTTAATTTAAGCTTTCTGTTACATTAAAAAATTAAATTCACTAAGTTTTTTTTTGTAAGGTCTGTAGTGACAGCGGCAAGGTTTAAGAGGACAGCATGGTTACAATGCTATAAGTTAGATACCTATGGGATATATGATTGCTCACATACTTTCTTTTTACCACATTATATAAAATCTTCAGGTAGCAGATGAGTAAAACAAACAATAACATTTATCCTCATGATGTACTGTTTAAGCATCCTACAACACCAAATCAGAAAGGTCTAAGAAAAAATTGTAAAGGAGAAAATGTATTTTGGTCAAAATTAAGATAGCTTTTGTGTGTATTAAAACCTTTTAAACACAGCATTATTAGTTTGGTCCAACATTATCTCCTGCAGTGAGTGGAGGCAGGCCAGGAGTATGAAGGCTGCTGAGCAAAACAGGAAGAAAGTGAACTGTGAAATTGGTAATTTTATGAGTTTCAGGGGGTGGGGGCTTTGTTGTTAGACACAATGACAATTGGAACAGAGTGCTCAGGTTAATACCAACCATACAATTGTCCATTTATTCAAAAAAGTAACACAATAGCTCTAACTACAGTTTTATATATGAAACAAATGGGGAGGGGGGCATTCGAGTTCATATCCAACAAGACCAAGGTGAAAAAAAAGGAAAAGATAGAAGATGAGGAACAGATGGGGAAACATGGTTCCATAGATGACTTTAGTAAAGATAACAGTGATTTTTGCACAGCACACCTGAGGAAGACCCTTCTGCTAATGTTGTTCTCTAGTAATGGAATTGGAAACCACACCTTGTTGCCCGTTCATTTATTTAATCTTTCTATGATACAATCAAATTTAAAACATAGATGTATAATGAAATGAAATTATAGACCATAGGTAACTTTTTAAAATTCAGGTTAATATATGCATATACATACATACATACACAATCCCCCTCCTCCTGTTCCTCCTCCACTTTACAATAGTTTGTACTATATTTTTATTGGAAAGTATTTCTATTTCTATTCTTTGTAACTCCATCTTTCTACTAAGTTGCCTGGATTTTCAAAACCAGAAAGAGTGAAAGGCAGTATATATTTGGTTCACTAAATATTAAACAAGGCGATACTCTACAATTTTATAAGATTATAGAGAATTGGATACAGATGTAGAAATAAGTCTTTTCTTTCTATGAAAATCAACACCCCTAAATCAGGATAACATTAAGGAAGCAAGAACTATTCAAATTTGGGTGAGATAGTTTTAATGCTAGTTTGGGTTAAATAGAGAATTTTGAAAACTATTTGTATTTGCATTTGTTTATTTGTCAAGCATATATGATTATAAGCAAAGTACAAACAGTAAAACATGATTGAATATATATGTAATATTACAAGCATGAATAAGAGTAAAAGAGGTATGAATATATGGGTACATTAGGACAGGAACGGTAGGCACGATTGTGCACTTATGCACGCCCCTTACTGACCTCTTAGGAATGGGGTGAGGTCAATGGTAGATTTATAGTGAATACATTTTGACAGAATCTCACATCTTCCCAGGTTTCTTTCCATCTGCGTTAAGTTGCCATTTATAAGATAAATTATCAACTGACTTGTCATGTAACTCTTGTTTTGTGTCTACTTTCCCTTTCATTCCTTTCCAGCTTTCCTACAACCTTCCACAACTAAAAGCCATGCACTTTGATCCTCAATTCCAAGATGAATGCCTCCATTTGCTTTTGACTTTGTATCAGTTTTGTATTGCTCTGTTCAACCCTCCCCACAAACCTGCATATTTATGTTACCATAAAGAAACAGAGAATCAAAACAATGCTGCTTTGCATCAACTTAAATTACTTGTGAGGTGAAGCATGTTGGTTTCCTTGGCCATCTTTCAAGAATTTCATTTTAGGTGAGCAAAAACTTGATTCTTGGCTCCTTTTGGAAAGGAAAGACACTTAGGTCTCTTTATATTTACCAAAGGAGATTGATTGCAACCTAGCGGATATCTGCCATTTAAAGACCTCTGGCATTCTCTGATAGTCCTCCATTGGTCATGTCGACTGCTTTTACAATCTGATAAAGTTTATTCACAGACTGGGCCTTTCCCTCTTTCAATTTGGGTGACTGCCTTCTGTAAACTGTTAAGCAGATATGAACTCATCTTCTTAAGGTGATTAGATCTAGAGTGAACCAAATTTATATGCGTACCCATGTTCAAGTACGGGTATTTGTGCAAAAACAACAGTATTTATTTGTAACTTAATTTCATTAGGTATCATTATGATACCTTGGTTATGATTGATTCTGTTAGCCTTTCTTCCTCCCTTCTGCTCATCCCCCTCCCACTCATCCCCTTCTTTCAAAATGCAATTAATATAGTTTTGTGTTAAATGATTCAGTGAAAGTAAATCTTTTATATTCAGGTAAGCAATTCAGCCTTGTACGGTTTTATGGGAATTAGATTTTTTGAAGTCTGTGTTGAGCATGCCCATAACTCTGACAGAGCCCTGCAGGCTCTTGTCTTCACCTTCAAATCATAAGACAGAGAAATCAAGCTCCCTCTGTGCTCTCAATTATACCAAAAAACACGGAGCAGTCTTCAGTAATTCAATCCCTGTGGAAGCTTCTTCATACTGTTTGCACTGTTGGAACTGCTGACAGCAGCAATCCCACAATTCCTCCTGGTAGGCTGTCAAAGTTCCGTATACAGCGTGAGAGGCACTGCTCTGTCCCATTGCTCCCTCTCCAGAGGCCTTTAAGCACATGCATGACTTTTGATGCTTGCTTGATACAGTGGCCAAGAGGCCAGAAAACATCACAACGAGAGTTCTTTACACACTTATAAGGTACCTTGTTCTCAAGCTAATAGGAATTGTGGCTACATTGTGGGCCTAGTTGGTTGTAATTTAATCACAAGTACAGCTGCATAAACATTGTACTGTGGAATGTCTACCTGCAATTGGATTCTTTCTTTGAAACTACACTGGAGAAAATTCCTGAATGCCATTTTCCATATGGTTAATGAGCAAATGTATCATGGCTAACTTTAATTTATGAGTTGCAGTGATTCTAGTACATGTGTGCAAAAACAGAGTACCCATGGCTCTTTCTTATCACACAATAACATTTCATAGTTTACTGCCAAATGACACAGAAAAAGAGCTACTTGTATATTCTTAATTGGCTTAAGCTCTCCAAAAAGCCATCTGTAGCTTTCCTTCCAATACCAGTCAGATTTTTCAGATAACAGCAAAATAATAGCAAGCCTTTTGCTGAAGGCTTGTTCAAAAACAATGGAAAAGGCTTTGCTCATTTAATTTCAAAGGAATAGCATTTAAATTATAGCTGAATCAGTTATGTCTGTATCTTCCAACTTACATATCTACATATATATGTGTGGGAAAATAAGGAATATTCTTTGGCCTATATTTCTGCTTATGGTTTTGATTTGCATTAATGTGATCCATAATAAGGTAAACCAAAAGGTTTTTTTTAAAGCACAGGTGAAAACAAACTAAAGAGCTTGACTTGCTTTATCCGATGCCTATAGAAAGAATGATGGTGTCATAATACTGAATAGATTAAGCTACTCTTACAACCTCCAGATGTATTAAGAACGCAGTAACAGGAACCCTGTTCCTGAACCCTGAACCCTCCGGGACCACATTCTGCCTCATACTTCCATCCGACCGGTTAGGTCCCACAGAGTGGGTCTCCTCCAGGTCCCGTCAGCCAAACAGTGCCGACTGGCAGGCCCTAGGGGAAGGGCCTTCTCTGTGGGGGGCCCCGTGCTCTGGAACCAACTTCCCCCAGAGATCCGAATTATCCCCACCCTGCTGGCCTTCCGGAAAGCCATTAAGACATGGCTCTTCCTGCAGGCAGGGGTCTGAGACAAGTTTATATCCGAGATCTCCCCCTGTATGTATGTTGTTGGATGTTTTTTTTAATTTTTTAAAACTGTTTTTAAATAAGTTTATTGTTTAGCGTTCTCTTAAAATGTTGTACGCCGCCCTGAGTCCTTAGGGAGTAGGGCGGCATAGAAGAACCTAATAATAAATAAATAAATAAACCCTGTGTCTGGTAATCTTTGGCCATGCTGGCTTGAAATTTTGGATATTGCAATTCCCATCTTCTGGAGAATGTCTTATTAAGTCTAAATGCATAGGTATAGAATAGATCCCTGGGTCAATAGTGAGAGGGGTTGTCTAGGTGTCCTGGTTGATCACCTCTTAAGTAGGAGTCAGCAGTGTTCTATGTCTGCCAAAAAAGCCAATGCAGTTCTAGGCTGCATCAACAGAGGGAGACCATTCAAAAAAGATACTGAGCCCTAGTAAGAATGCAGAGAAGAGCAACAAAAATGATCAGGGGTCTGAAGGCTAAATCATATTACGAATGGCTAAGGGAACTAGGTATGTTTAGCCTGAAGAAGAGAAGGCTCAGGGGAGATATGATAATAGTCTTCCAATACTTGAAGGGTTGTCACGGGGAAGATGGTGTTGGATTTATTTTCCATAGCATCTGAGGGCAGGACAAGAAGCAATGAGTGGAAAATTGTCAGAGGGAGATTCAATCTGGAAATAAGGAGGAATTTCCTGACAGTAAGACTTATTAATTAATAGAACAGCTTGCCTCTCGGAATTGTGGGTGCTCAATCGCTGGAGGTTTCAAGAAAATATCGGACAACCATTTGCCTGAGATGGTATAAGGACTCCTATCTTGGGAGCGGGTTAACTAGAAAACCTCCAAGGTCCTTCCAGAATTCTATCAGGACTTTGTTTTTCATATGTATCTTACACATTTTTGCTACTTCCGAAGCCAAAAAATCCCCCCATTGTTTGGATTGTTGGCGTTCTTTTGTACTTCAGGCAAAATCAATTATACTTAAAGCAGTTCACTGTTGTCACTCCTTGGACATAAACATTTGTGGTCCAAGGGAGGACATACAGTAATATGAACTAAAAAAAGGGAGGGGGAAGAGATTATTTTTGATAGGATTCCAGTAGTAATGCTAAGTTGAAGTTGAAAGGTAGACTACTGGATTTTATTTTACATCCTTCCACTTAGAGCAGGATTTAAAATTATGGAGAATATGCATGAAGACTAAAAAAATTCTACCAGGAATATATCCAATGGTTTACTTTTGTAAACAAGGATTTGCATTTTAAAAAAAATTCTTTCAATTTCTTTAAACATATGTCAGCTTTCCTTAATAAACATTCCTGATGATGAGTTGAACTTCAGATCTTTGAAATTATAACCAGCATTGCCTTTCACATTTTAAATATTTAGAAGAGGGGATCATTTTATAAATGAAACATCTTTGGGCATGCTGACCAGCAATTTTGGAATGTAAGTCAACATGTCTCATTCATATCGAGATAGTGATTATTACATCACATTTCTGTTACTCTATATTCTTGGAAGGTATGCGATTTAGGAATAACTGGAATGAAGAGGTGTTTGAGATCCTTATTTATCAGTATTTGAGCTCTTCTGATTAAATGAGATACTACTATCTAAAATTATTAAAATAATAATTAAAATAATAACTTATTATTAGGTTTGATGGAAGAGAAAGGAATGGTTTTGCTTATTGGTTTCACATTACAAAAATAAATTACTGAAGAGCTTTTGCTCTAGTTCATTTCAGAGCCTTTGGTAGTACTGGAGGGCAAATATGATAACATTCTACTGCTGATCAGTCCTATTTGCGTGGAGCTCCATTCAAGTAATACACTTATTAGTGCATCCCTAATAGGTGGAGATATCACATTCTATTATTCTACTGTTTCATCAACATGTAGTTTCTGACTCTATTGCCAGATTCTGCACAATTATATTGTCCGTTCTTCAATTATTCTTTAATACTATATATTTTTGTTTCATTTAAAATATATTTTATGTTTCATTTAAAATAATTTGAATTTTATTTTAGTCTATGACACCACTGATGTTATAAAAGTTTCATTCTATGTATCTGTGCACTGTTAATAACAAAATTCCTTATTTATTTACCTATAGGTTTAGGTCTGTTTTTATAGCCCTGGATAGGAAAATGTTAAAATGCATTAAACCATTGTATAGAATCAAAACTCATAATTCACTCCATGAAACTGTGTGGTCTCTTGGTTTATCCCCAAAGCCAAGCCAAGTGGAGTAATTTTACCTGGTTCAACTTTTGAGGACAGCTTATTATCTTCATGGTTTGGTCCCAAATTTTTTATTTTAGTTCTTTGAAATTAGCTCTGGGAGTACTTACATCCTGCATGGAATATCCATAAGAAAATTAGTCCATTGCTATTTACATAACTCACCCACTGAGATAATAGATGTACTTTGTTAAAGGAATTATACAAAAATTAAAAGGAAATGCACAATCAGAAGTGCTCTCTTTCTCTCTGTGAATATGTACAGTATGTAGACCCATGCATAGGCTCATTGAAATAAAATACTCATGAAATAAAAACTCTTGTTGTAAAATGTATTTCTTGATTGAAGCCTTTTTATAACTGACTATATGGCCATGACAGTGACAGATGTCAATTAATGTTTAGTTTCATTATTTATATAAAAAAAGAAATAATGGTTGTGCTGCTTGAGAATGATGGGAATCATAATCTGGTATAGCTAGTGGATATCAGGTTTTGGAAGGATGAATTTGGCTCTGTTGTTAAAACACTTATCATTTGTTATGTTACTGAGTACCATACTTAATGAATGTAGAACCAGGAGCATCCCTTGGTCAAGCTCTCCTCTAAAAAAAAAGGATATTATCACGTAGGTAGACACAGTTCACATTTGCAAAACATTCTGATGTCTGGGGGAAAATCACAAAACTGTCATCCAGATGGCAGGTTTCAGATGCCACATCTAATAATTTTCCTATTAAAATAGGAAAAAAAACCCAGATATACCATTTATTTGGAAGTGGACAAAAATAACTTTAACTTAATATGTGCACTTCCTTTGAAGAATTTTCTTTTCAATAAAAGTTTATCAACTATGGGTGGCTACACTTATTTAAATTCAAAAGAAATCCCAATAATGGATAAAATCAAAGCAGACAAATAAATAATGCTAATCTTAAAAGGAAAAAGGTCCTACATAATATCAGCAATCATAAGCAGAATAGATAGAAATTGTTTTCTCTCACATATAACTGCTGATATTTTGTGATATTTTTATCTAAGTATAAAATCAGGTGATCCTAGAACTGGGCATGAGCCTTTAGTCATCCAAATGCTCATTTTTAAGAAGAAACTCTAATAATGTAATTGCATATGAATTCTATAAAAACATTTGACTTTGAGACTGACCGTATGTCGTGGGTAGGAACGAAAGAAAAAATAAATGTAAAATGATTCAGGTTTAGAGGGCCAAAATATTTCGGATCCATCTCAACTATTATTAAGCAAGCATTTGGTGGCAAAGGAGGGGCTATGAATTTATTAAACTAACCAGAATTATGGGCTATTTTGTGGCTTTGTTCCCATCTGTCAAATTGGACTGTCTGAAAAATAACACAGATCACACATGACAAAGCAATTCAGCGTTCCCGTTCTGTTAAAGGCACTGTTCTGTTTTTTTTAAAACATACTGTTAGCTTTCTGAAGGACTGAGCAGCTTTTTAAAAGCATTTAGAAAATATGTACAAGGACGAAAAGGTCACTTGCATAAAAGCGAGTATGCATGCACAAGGTGAAAGCTTAATGAAACATTATGCGCAATCCAGAATAGCTCCAAGGTTAAGGGAGTCCGAGTCAGTCTTCTGCAGATCCATTTCCTCTCTCCAGGCTTCTCATGTTAACCCAGTGATTTAGTACTCTGCATTAAGAGCAATTCACCTGCCTCTGGTGTCCCAGTGGCCTGTCTCTCTGGGGAGTGAGGTGGAGAATAAAAAGTTCCACATATGGTAAAGTCAAGCTGCTTGGAGCCTGCTGAGTGTCTGCTGTGGGGATAGCAGCTCCTGAAAGCCCCAGCTGGTACTTGGAAGAGATTCTGCATTACTACACCTCAGTGCCTGCTTGGTTCCCTTCGGAAACTGTTGGCTCCACATACGACAGCCATTTTAGATCTCTTCCACCCTTTTCTCCCGATTCTGTATCCAACTGAACAGTTGGTCCTCTACTGCTGGATAATCAAATTCTTCCATCTGGTCCTATCCCTGTGGAACTGAAAAGGTGTGGTATGCACCCGGTCCCAAACACATATCAGGAGAGGCAATGCTTTACTAACAAAAAGCTGTCAACAATAGAAAGCACTATAAAGTCTATTTTAAAGCAAAGGGGGAAGAAAAGATTTAAATATCTATAAAATACATGTGAAAGGGGGAAATGGAAGAAAATACCTCTCTGCTAATGAAATACTAAAAAGAAGTGCTGCTGCTACCATTCAAGGGTTTTAAAAGCAGGAAAACAAATAAATAATCAGAAAGTCAATTATCCCTGATTCTCTCTCTAGCTGTATTCTCACAGAAATGTAGATCTCTATAAAAGCTCTCTGGTAAATAAATAAACATAGTAAATCTTCAGAAATGCACTGCACATAAATCTTGTTACCGCAAAAATAAATACTGAAAGTGCCACTTTTAGTAAAAATATTGGGTCGCATTGTCATATTGAGATGATAGCCTTCTATTATGGATTTTAAATAAATAGTAATATATTTTTATGGTGGGGGGGGATGAAAAAGACACGAAGAACAGACGACTTTTTAAAATGCATTATTTTACTTGAGCTGTTGTTAGCTTTATCTTGATATTTTAAAATATGAAATCAACAGAAATTCTAACAACAGAAACTGCACCCTCACAATTTAGCATATACTTATTTGTGGATTATTAGTCATGGGTTCAACTACTGAAAGTCTCCATAGGAAGGGAAACACCATGTGCAACACTCTGTAGGGATTCCTTTTTCACATACTTAAAGGTTACACATGCTCTGAAATGTGAAAATATGATCCATGCTGAACGTGATTTTGTCCCCCTTCTATTGCAGTAACCCATAAGTAAGAGGTTTCAGAATATTTATAAACTTAATATCGCAGATAATGTATTAGAAATTATCATTAAGTAGGGATCATATACTGATTCAAGAGCAGGGTAACAAACCACACATCTATTAAAATATATGTAAATTAATACCAAATTTCTATTTCCAGTCCCATTGTGCATTAAGATATGAATTACTTGTGGAAAATCTTAACGTGGGCTTTTGCCAGTGCTTTTTGAAACACCCCTTTCCAGAGAATAAGAAGACTCTACCCATATGTAGGGGAGTCTCATATTCTTCTTTTGGCCACAACTACTATTCATCTCTAAGAGCTTTCAGTGATGGTATGTTAGACATGTAGCTAAACAACTGAATGAAAAAATATGTGGCTCACATGTTATTTGTGGTCAAGGGCAATGAGTGTCCTCGACAAGCTTAAGTCCTCACATTTAAGGAGGTAAATTATTGCCAGTCTAGTAAGAGCTCAACAACTACAAATAGAGATACAAAGGAAAATAAGACTTATTTTACTATAATCTTAGAAGAAATATGAATGTTTTTCTAAATAAGCAAAATCTTTTGGTAATGTATAGAACCGTCTGTAGATTTGTATGAGCTTTGGTAGATGTTGGGCTGTTGCTATCATCATCAGTAGGCAACCTGAAGCCACTGTTTTATGTTCTTTCTACAACTGAAGCTATCGTTTAATTTCATAGAGTTAAAATAGCAACTGCAAATTATTGTGAATATTATCCATTTTTTGATTCTCCCCTGCCCCATACTCTTTTTAATTTCTAGTCCTATACCCGGTAATAACATTCAAGTAAAATTAGTAATATGTTGTTGTGTTTTTTAAAAACCATGATTACGTCATTAAATTTAAATCTTAATATGGTTACATAAGAATATGGAGACCAATTGAATGAGACCAAAGTCTATCTTCTATAGCATTATGTTTCCACAGCACCAAACTAGGGCATGAGCACAATAGTACAATTTCATTCATTTTCCTAAGAATTTCATTATAACTATTAGGCATTGAATGCTTTATTTTCATTAATTTGCCTAATTCCCCTTTAAAATCTGTGGCCAGAATTTTTAATTTTGTTAAATAGTGTTGACTTCATGTTAAGAAATAACTATTTTTTCAGCTTAGAAAAATATTATAAAATCTCTAACTGTAAAAGCAAATTTCAAGGTATCTACACCCACAGGGGTTATATGTAGGTTCATCACTGAATTTCCCAACATTTTATTTAACAATTGTACTACTGTAGCATATGTATAAGACTAATTAATAAATCATTTTTGACAGATGAGAGGTTCTTTTCTACATTCTAGCCCTATATAATTCAGATTACAAACTCTCTTGGGAAAACCCAGTTTAAATTCCAGATTTAAAAAACAAATAAAAATACCAATCGTACCTATAGCAAGATATAGGAATAGTATAGGGACAATAGCAGCAACATGCTGTCTTATATGGCCTATATCCATGATGGTGAACCTATGGCACGCGTGCCACAGGTGGCACGTGGAGCCATATCCGAGGGCACGCAAGGTGTGTCAGCTCCAGGGTGCATGCATGTACTGGCCAGCTGATTTCAGCCTTCCAGAGAGGCAAGGACGTTTTTGCCCTCCTCAGGCTTCAGGAAAGCCTCCTCCAAAAGCTGTGCGCGTGTGCCGAGCTGCGGAGTGCCAGGGCTGGGCTGCCCTGTCAGAGGGACGAAGCGAGGCGATGTCAGCAGTTTCCTGGCACCAGAGCCAAAAGTGCCCGGCGGAGCAGCTATGAAGGCACACCAAAAGTAGGGGCTGGGACGCCAACAGGGCTGGTGTCGGTTTGCGAGGGAGTGACAGGCAAACTCCATTTTGGCTGAAACAACGGGTATTTGTTGGAGTCCGGGTTTTTTGGGGGGGATCTCGATAAAAATGGTGGAGGTGCAAAGTCAACCGCAGGCGGCGCAGTGCCCCCACCCGACCTCCACCATGCCTGCTGCTCCGCCATCAGTCGAGCCGGGGAAGGAGCAGAGGGCAGGACAGGTGGCCGCCCAGCCAGCAAATGCTGCCCGTGTGCCTGAGTCGACTCCCAGCATTCCTCCTGCGCAGCCCCGCCACCCCAGAAAAGCAGCGGCAGCTGCAGGGGGAAGGGCAAGAGCTACCAGCCCGCTCAGGTGCACCTCGCCCTCATCTCGGGCTGTGCTTCCTATCGCCTCCTGCTTCTTCCGGGTCGCTTTGCCCATAGTCTGGGGCAAGGTTTCCATGAAGGTGTCCCGAAACCCAAGCAGGAAAAGGGAGAAAAGGATCCCAAGCCTCCCAGCCATTTCCAGCCATCGCCCGCTGATGCTGCTTCCTTCTTGGAGTGGCGAGGAGAGAAGGAGGGCGAAATCCGAAAGGGACTTCCCGTCCTCCTACTCCTCCGAAAGGTCCCTCTGAACGGGTCTCCCTACGTAGCTTCCACACTGAATTATGCGACCCAACATTGATCGCCCACCCAAAAAAGAGCCTGCCCTCCGAGCTCTTCCAAGCGCCCGCTTTCTGCAGCGAACGAGCTGGGAGCGTGAAAAGCTCTTCCCCTTTACCTGCATGCTGTTTATTACCAGCTCTTCACTCCCTTCTGCACCCAGGTAGCGGTCGGTGGCCCCAGGTAACGGAGTCTTGTTGGTCTTTAAGGGGGGGTGCAGTAACAGTATGCAAGTAGAGGGGAAGCGCTTTTCGTGCCCCCAGCTCGTTTGTGCAGGAAAGAGTGGGGGCTTGGAAGAGATTGGAGGGCGGGCTCCTTTTGGGTGGGAGAACACTGGGGAAGTTCAGCGGGAAGATTACAAAGGGAGATCAGTTCGGAGGGACCTGGGTGGGACGAGTCCTGCCTAATTCGGCTGTTATTTTTCCTGTCCAGACCAGCTCCAAGCAAGCTGTGCACAAACATCAGCAGCTCTTTCTAGAAAGGAAAAAAACACAGCCGAATTAGGTGGGACTCGCCCCTCCCAGGTCCCTCCGAACGGGTCTCCCTATGTAGCCTCCCCGCTGAACTATCCCAGTGTTTACCAACTCAAAAGGAGCCCACCCAGGTCCCTCTGAACAGGTCTCCCTACATAGTCTCCCTGCTGAACTACCCCAGTGTTTGCCAACTCAAAAGGAGCTCGCCTTCCGATCTCTTGCGAATGCCCGCTCTTTCCTGCATTAACGAGCTGGGGGAGCGAAAAGCACTTCCCCTCTACTTGCATGTTGTTACCGGCTCTACACCCCACCCCCAAGACCAACAAGACATTGCTACCTGGGGCCACTGGCCGCTACCTGGGTGTAGAGGGGGATGAAGAACCGGTAATAAACAGTATGTGGGTAGAGGGGAAGAGCTTTTCGCGCTCCCAGCCCGTTCGCTGCAGAAAGCGGGTGCTTGGAAGAGCTCGGAGGGCGGGCTCCTTTTGGGTGGGCAATCAATGTCGGGTTGCATAATTCAGTGTGGAGGCTATGAAGGGAGACCTGTTCGGAGGGACTTGGGTGGGGCGAGTCCCGCCTAATTCGGCTGCGTTTTTTTTCCTTTCCAGATCAGCTCCAAGCAAGTGGTGCAGGTGGCGCAAGAGCTGCTGACATTTGTGCACAGCTTGCTTGGAGCTCGTCTGGAAAGGAAAAAAGCCTCTGGCGGGGAGGGAGGGAAACCCCAGCCTGCTGTTCCTGCCACCCCCACCCTTTCGCGCCTGCGGCGGCAGTTCTCACACTACCACTTCCCCGGTGGCTGCGGTAAGTGGTAAGAGGTGCGCTGGCCAGGAATGCTCCCTTAGAAGAAGTCTAAGACATCAACATTTGCCGGCGTGAACGGCCATGCTGGACGCTGCCCGGAGCGCGAGGCTGGCAGGAGGATGAGGAGCAGCGGTGGCAGACCGTTTGTGCTGGCAAAGTTTTGTGCAGGAGGTTTTCCAGGCCCAAAACGGGCTGGGGGGCATGTACGGGTGGCGCATGTGTGGGAAAGTGTGCGTGCACAGGGAGTCATGCACGCATGCGCAGGTGGGGGCAGTCATGCACGCATGCGCAGATGGGGCGCACATTGCATTGTGGGTGCTGGCACGCGCGCGTGATATCGCAGGCACACACACACTTTTGGCACGCAACCAGAAAAAGGTTTGCCATCACTGGCCTACATGGTCCAGTGCATATTACTCAGTGGTACTGAAAGAGAGCATGTTGATAGATCTTTAGCCTTTAACTAAAGTTTCAGAGGATACTTAAAGTTATTCAAAGATTTCCCTTCTTCATAAGGGAAAAGAGAGAATCCTGTTAAATGATAATGTGATTTTCTTTATTTTTGGCTATGTTGTGCAAATTTAATTAATTATAGTTTATTCAATAATCTACGGTCAAGCAAATCATTACTTACCATAAAAGAGACAAACATTCTAGGAGTATCTTGTTATTAATTCCTGGACTCTGATACTTTGAACACTGATCAATTTAAGGAACATTTAAACAAAATACATGCAATACGAAGAAAACATTACAGCATTTTCTTTACAGTTTCTGTCAACATAGTGATTAGTTGCTAGATTAGTGCTAGAAATAATGATCAATTATTTTAATACAATCTCATAAATAAACGAAGAGACTCTCTTTGTTTCTGTCCTGATTGGTGGAAAATCAATTGTCTATTGCCCGGAAATGACTGACTTTCCATTTTTGATATTTACTAACTGCATTCGGACACAGCATTTTCTGTGGTTGCCAGAGAACAATGAAGAATAAAACTAACAAAAATTATTTTTAAGTAAACAAATGTTATGAAATATTTATAGTGCTGAAAATTAATTACAATTAAAGACCACCTTCTTTCTAGAAATCAATTGCTAGTCTATCTAATGGAAAGTGTGTGGATGTTATGAATACAGAATAACAATCTTGTTTTTAACCTTAGAACTCGTAATACAATTTTCTGGTGTAATATCCAGGAGATGCTTTGTTTTGGTATATTAAGCATAAAACTTCAAGAATTTATTACTGTTGTGCATAAATTCTATAGCAATTGTGCATCATCTCCTTGAAGACTCAATGAATTGAGTTAAATGTTAATTGTGATTTAATTCATATTTAAACACTTCAAGAGAAGATGCACTTGTGATTCTACTAACATCTGGTGATGATAGATTATAGAGATAGATAGATAGATAGATAGATAGATAGATAGATAGATAGATAGATAGATAGATAGATAGATAGATAGATAGATAGATAGATAGATAGATAGGAAAGATAGACAGATGGGTAGATAGATATGATATACCATGTACAGGTAATTAAAGGTAGCATATGAAATACAGATAGTCTTGGCTGTATCACCATTAATAGAATCTGGAATTTCTGTTGTAAGTATTCATATGACTGAACCCAATTTTTCTACTTTTTTGTAGTGGTTGTTAAGTGAATGCTAGAGTCATTAAGTGAATGATGTGGTTGTTAAGTGAATCCAAATTTTCCTACGGGCTTTTCTTTATTGGAAACCAGCCCAAAATGCTGGAAATTGGCAAAAAAGATCGTAAATTGTGATCACATGACTACAGAATGCTGCAACTGGCACTAAAAATGAGATAGTTGCCAAGCATCCAAAATAAGGACATGTGAATGCAGTGTATGTGTGTAGCCATTGGAACTTAAGAACTGAGTCATTAGCTTTGGGAGATCTGTTATACCTTTGTAAAGTTGCTAAGTGACCAGTTATTAAGCGAGGACTACTTGTGTGTGGAACAAACCTCTGGAGTGACATTGTATTTTTATTGGAAGCAGGAGGATTGGCTTCCTTGCTTGCCATGATGAATGCAGCATGAAAAATAAAGGGGGATATTGAACCAAGTTTTCTGCTGTCCCTGACATGTGAGCTTTGCCATATGCTGTGGAGAATCTCATTCCTCTACTTATCTCAATGCAAAACTTCGAGTTATTCTCCATAGTAAGACATCTACAGAGACCTACAGATTTAGGATGTGTGTGTGTGTGTCACTGTCTCCCCTTCCCCCGGTGTGTGTGCGCGCGCATGCGTTCATGTGTAGCTGAATTACTGAAAGCATACAGTTTCATATTCAATACCCAATATAAAGCAACTGCAATTCTGTAGATTAATTCTATAAAGATTTCTCAAAGAATACAAAAATTGGTTTTGATATCCATCCAAAGTCTTGATTGTAAGACTGGTCATACTCATCATAAAGCCTCAGGCTTCTCCCTTGGAATTTCAAGGAATTAATTTTTTACTAAACACCTGCTAAAGGGCTATGTTCTGCACTTGGGCATACAATTTAATCTTTTTGTGTTGTCTCCCAGCATTTTCATTGCTGTTTGAGTAATTCACACAAGGAAAATCTGAGTCCAGCACTAAAGAGATAAGCTCATTTGGTAATACCTACATGTTCAGACATTTTAAAACACTAACATCTCACATTTATCTTTTCCATAGAGCAGCCCACGATATTTGGTACCTTTTTTTAAAAAAAAGAAGGCTTACTTATTAGCAATAACAATATAGTTGTTATGCTCCATCACAGTGTGTATAAACACTACATCTATTGCCTTACTCACCTCATACAACAGAATCCAAATTAGATCCTATTATTATACTGAAATCTCACACTCAAAAGCAGTTAAGCTTCTTTGAATGGATTCCCTATTGCACAAAAAGTATGCCAGTCTTTGACTGCCAAAATCAATTAGTCGCATTCATTATGCCTCTATTTATTAACACTGCACTCTTTATAATGCATTTGCTGCTGAACAAAAGAAAGTTATGAAATATCAAATGTATGTTATGATTACAATTATGGCAAAAGGAGTAACAATCGCTTTTAGCTGGATTCAACCGCCTTGTAAAGATTACATTAGAAGTGGCAGATTTATGATCTTTCCAAATGAGAATTCGTTCCAATTTGTGCATTTGAACACAAAAAAGATACACGATTGGTTACAGGTTGCTGACTCTAATAGTGAAAATCTTATTGTCTTTCATCTTCTCGTAATCCAACCGCACGAATTGAAACACATTGACAAATGCCACGGTAATTTGTACCAATTTACAATCAAGTGGATAATACTACAAAGCTTCATTTTATAATTAGGCTTTTTGACTGTACAAAATATAATCCTGATCCAGAAGAGACTTCAAATCAGGACATGTTCTTACTGACCATTCACATTATTCAGTATTTTTACTGCTTTGTATAGCCTGGCTTGATTATGCAATATGATCTGAAATGCCAGCCTGCTCTACAAATTAATTAAATAATTAGTTACTAATAGTTATTAAATAACAAACAGAATGGATTAAATGAATAGATAATTAGATGGATGAATAAATAAAAGTTATGACTTCTCCGTTTCTTTCCCTCAATAGCTTACTTGCATGCAAAATTTGTGATGTGCTATAAACTTCTGTAGGAAGCGGTCAATATAGCAGTGGCACATAAGTGACACAAGTGCAGTGGCACACATACTGAAGCTCTTCAAGACTTACTTGCTGTTATTGGGGTAATGAGGATCAGGGTAGCAGTTTTTGCACTGCACATACCTCCAAATGGATTGTAGTTTTTGTGCAAAAGGGAAGCCGTAACATGTATCAGACTGAATCCTATGGTGCTCATTCTCTACTCAGTGTGAGCTGGCTGAATCTTTTCTTCTCCTATGTTCCAAATAAATGGGCTTGATTCCAATAGATTTTCTTTCTTTCTTTTTTCTTCTCCCTCCCCCCCCCCCCCCGGCTACTTTTCTCTTTGAATCATACTATGGACATTTTCCTTAAAAGTCTTAATATAATCATAATGATCCATGACTTTTAGTGCTAACTTAAGATACCGGGGAAGATTAGGCAATGGTTAAGTAGAGAAAGTTCATTTTAGAGCTGATTTGGGAAGTGGTGAATCAATCACAACATCTTGTTGAACCAAAGAGCTGGAAGAAACTGTGAATCTAACTTGAAAAAGTCTAATGTTTCATTGAAAACCTTTACTCTAATTTGGTTACAATAGCACTAGCAAAAAAAAAAGACCCATTACTTTCATCTCTAAAATTGCTGTCAAGACTCAAGAGACTATAAACAACATCTTTCACTGCTCTGACCCCCATGCAATTTTAAATCCCCCAACCTTTCTGAGCCTGTTGGTGAGCAGCCCCATTACATCTTAATGATGGTCATTAATTTCTAAAGAGTGTTAATTTCAGATTTTTAATCACCCCTTAACTATTCAATTAAATTTCAATAAAATGTTAAGTACGTACAAGTCTTCTCATTTTTCCTAAAACGCTTACAACATTAAGATGACTGAAGTCTAGTGATGAAAAGTGAATGAAATTAATAGGTTCAGCTTTTACTACATCTATAAACAATTGGCTTTTTAAAAAAGGCTACAAGTTATGATATTTTTTGTAAAACTAAAAACTTTGCGAAAGGTGTTGGCAATGTATTTTGAAAGTAAAATACAAAGAGTTCTCCCAATAACCTTGCATTAATGAGATATTAAAAACCTTTGAACTTGAAATTATTCAGGCATTAACACAGTAAAATTAAATGGATAGGAATGGCAGAGTAGCTGTTATAATGCTGTGACAGCAGGAGCATCATACATACTACCAACTGTGAGCTCTTAACAATAGAAGGAATCTGATTTCCCAAGCTCTACATGGGATTTCCCATTCTGGCTTCCTTTATAGAGAAAAGTGAGTGAAACAGAACAATATTGCCTTCAGAGTTGTCTCAGTATCATGGTTTCCCAATCTAGGCTTAAATATCATATGCCTTACTTTGCTCAGAATTTGCCTTTCTTGATATGCTTGCTTATCCTTTAAATAGCTATACGTCCTTTGGGAGTTGGGTGGCATATAAGAACACCATAATAAATAAATAAATAAATAAATAAATAAATAAATAAATAAATAAATAAATAAATAAATAAATAAATAAATAAATAAATA